>JAOQMP010000002.1:5097303-5109972 GCA_027563575.1 Erythroxylum pedicellare
GCGATATCTGGCTTATTGACTGATAAAGCTTTTGATTATATTGGACAATTTGGGAAAATGGTTAGAACCCTGTCAGTTGCTTTTGCTGGAGACAGTGACATGGGGTTGAAACATGTGCTTGAGGGTTGCTCTAGGTTGCAGAAGCTTGAAATTAGAGATAGTCCTTTTGGGGATGCTGCTCTTCTTTCAGGTTTGCATCACTTTTACAACATGAGATTTCTTTGGATGTCTTTTTGTAAGTTATCCCGTCACGGCTGCCAAGAGATTGCAAGAGCATTGCCCCATCTTGCAATGGAATTGATTAAGCGTGAAGATTACGAGGACATGGATGATTATTTTGAGACATTATACATGTATAGGTCTCTTGAAAGGCCAAGAGATGATGTACCAAAATTTGTGTCCATCTTGTAGGCGTTGTTGCTAATCGAAGTTGTTTCATGCTGTTCTTATGATGGCTGCTGTTGGGCAAGTGACATGTTTCTGCTAGAAAGTTGGTTCTGGTGGGTTTTTTTTTTGTATTACCCACAAGGTCCAGTGTAACCTAGTCAGAGAAGGCTGAGTTTATAACTTCGTCCTGTGCCGTTACTGATGACATTCAAAGCAGTAGCTCTATAAAAGACCACCTCTATTCTTTGCTTTGGTTCTTGAAAAATAACTTGGTCAAGGAGGGAGGTGATACCTAGGATGGGCTTTGTAAGGTACTGGACTGGTAGATCTTGTTGTATCAATATGCTTCTAAATTATGTGTTTCTTTCATTTTCATATTCATTTGGTCATAAACAAGAAGGCTGCCTAAAGAAAGAGATGGTGTGAAGTGAGCTGCATCAAGACGAAGAGGCGGAAACGGGGCTGAGAAGATGGAAGTAGAAAGGGTGAAACTAATGAAGGGTCAATTCTTTTAGCAATGTTAGCCACCAAAAATGGAGGGAGAATAAGAATTAAACCCCAAAAGCAATAGAAAGCATCTCCCACTCATTCTGTTGAGGAAGTTAGGCTGTCTTACTTGATTTAAAGTTAGCTAGTCTGAAAAAGCTGTAGCTGGTGAGAACTAAATGCCCAAAAACTGATGCTGATACATGTCTCTACCATCTCTTTCTGTCATGTTTTCTTTTGTTTTTCCTTTGTCGAATGTGTTGTCGTAGCACCTGACTGTTGAATTTATATTGTTATTTTAGCCAATGTGAGATGGTAATAAATGCCAAATATGCATATGCTTGGACCATATAGCTTTACTAGGGACCGTTCCCTTCCCTTACCTCTGAATGTGGAATGATCAAGCTGACGCGAGCTCCATTAATTTTGGATGGAAAGTATTGTAGTATTTTCCGCAACAACTTGGGGATTCACTTGCAATCAGAAGGGTCATGGAGAGTACAGGATCCTTGGATTCGATCGTGATCCCTAGAACCATTTCATTTGAAACAGTTTTCCACTGCTGGCTCCCTTCAGTAGCAGCCGAAATTTCATTTATGGTGTGCTCTGACTTATTCTTTTCCTGTAGTTGGATGTGGGACCAATCATTCTGATGATTTGTCACACCCCTGCGTTTGCGTGACAAAGCAACCATGTCCACTGTACTCTATTGTTTGTGCGTGGTTCGCTAAATCAACCTTGTTTGTTTCTCGGTATTCTGTCTGGGAAGATGGTAAAATCAGGCATAACAGAACAAGAGTGGGATCTGACGGTGCAATTGAACAGTTCATTAATGACAAAGCCATTTCTTCTTCTTCTTAAGCCAATAACTATCTCCCTTGTATATGGTCCGTGTCGTCTTGGAGGGTCCTAGTGACTTGGTATTTGAGTGAATCCGCGCTCCTTATGGGTCAACTCATCTAAAACCATAATAATAATAAGATGTCTTCTTATTCATAACTTTTGTGTCTCAGCTTATCCAAATTGCTTTGTGGGAATAGCCCTACTCTGAATGAGAATGAGCCGTGCTCAAAGAATGGTAGCCTCTACTTTTTTTTTTGGATCTGTATCTTCTCTCACTAGTTCTTTTTCCACGTTATTTCCTTTCCACTTTGTCCCCAGAACTGAGAAAAAAAAATATCTTAGCCATTGGATTGGATTTGCCAGTTTCCGATGGACCAGTCTTACCCAATTTGTATCCATCATTTCAAAGTCTGATAGGATAAGATGGAGAAAGACTCTTTAATTGAATGACCATGATTAAACAAGTCTGAAGCACATGCCTTGCACTGTTTGCTAAGCTGCAGGTTACATGCATCATTATTATATGTGATATAACAAAAAGGAGTTTATTGATTGGTGGATGCCCATCTCGAACTCAAACATGTGTCCCACCACCAGATCATTCAATGTCTTGGCCACGTGTACGGTATGGAAGATGGGATACACTAATCACGTTGAAACATTAAACAAAAGCAATAACAAACTTGTACTACTTGATCACAATTGTACTAATCAAGAAATAATGGAGATTGCAGGAGCTAGCGTCCAAAGTAAACAAAACGATTAAATATTAGGGTGGCAGTGGCAGTGGCAGCTGCAGGTGGTTATTTAAATAAAAAAATAAAAAGAAAAGAGACTAAGTGGATGCTTACTAAGAACATACACATATGTATGAATTTTGCTTTTGGTTCTTCACAACTTTTGTCTGTTAAAACACATTCGTGGCTGAATTAAGCAGGAGGTCAACCACTGATGTGTGTTCGTTCTCTCGTGTTGCTCCACTTTGTTAGCGTTTCCCTTATTTATTTTCTGTTATATATAGGATAAAATATTTGCTTTTTATGTGTTCTAATTAATTAAAAAATTAATAACACTTCGAATTATTAGATAGAATTAAATAAACCAAGCAAAAGCTTCATGTGCACAGTCTTGGAGGAGCACCATTTCCAGGATTGAGTTGAACCGAACGTTTTGTCATGTTTTATTTGGATATACATCCATGTAAAGACAAATTTTGAAGCTTCAAACTTCGATTCATCCATTTCTTATCATAATTAATGATTGTTTTTTAATGTTTTTCTTTTTTAAATTGGACACTTGTGTCAAACATGGCATGCCAACTGCTAATAGGTTAAAGAAAAATGACTGTTAACTAACTATTCTGAAAATGATATATGCGCATGCACAACCTTTTTCACGTAAACCTAATTCTATTGACATGACTTTCCTTGGATGCCGATGCCTCCATTTGTTTAATTAGGTTTTTCTTAAAATTCTGGGAAGAAAGGAGGATTGCAACATGGTCTTTTGTTTCCCCCTAAGTTTTAGTATCAAACGCAAAACACACGTAGCTCCATAGTTGAATAGGTGCATTTAATTTGGAGTATCATCCAATGTCAAAGACCTCAAAGCAATACAAAACTTGGAAGTTGTCTATTTCCCGTTTCCTACGCTGGTACGCATGCCCATGAAAATGTCAAACAATATGACCAAACAGTGTTTGATTCTTTCATAAAAGTGATTAAAATATTCATTGCAATATTGATATTCTTCTGAAAAGTAAGTACTAATTTTTATTTACAGCTTGGCATCAACATTGAAGAGATTACTAGCTGTTATTGCATTGTACTTCCATGATTACAATATGTACTACGCTTGGCACGAACAACTTTGTGTTTCGAGTATATATATTAAATATATAGGTTCATGCATAAACTACCATTAACTATATTTTTAGTGGCAAGTCAAAATCGCAGCACTGTTGTGAAGTAGCATAGGTGTCTCTTGTGCTTCTTTATTAGATCATATGATGCTCCGTCCCTACTTAATAATCAACAAGTAAAAGTCAAATTATCATATTATTATGTGGAGAGGAGTGCAAAGCTCTTTGGATGTAATCATATTATCAATATGCCTATGTAGAGAGACATTGAGAGAGACAAGTGTACTCTCTCCATTACTATTACTCTTCGGTCCTAAGACTTTTTACTTCTTTGTGGGGGTCCTCATGATCTTTCTTCTCCAATATTTGTTCATCTGAATGATAGGGGACAACACCAAGATAGATATCAATATCTATATGGAACCCCACTTTGAATCTTGTCATTTGACTTGCCCCTGATCCAATTCAATCCAAATTCTTTTAGAAGATTTGAGTTTTGTCTAAGTTAAAATAATAACGTTTTTATTGTTTATTTTACATTCATAGATCATAATAACCTCAAGAATTGGACATTGGGTCAACTATTTCTAAAATGACTAAAAAATAACCATTTGTTTAATTAACTCTTTAATATTTTTATTTTTAATCAATACAGAATGCTCTAATAAAACAAAAATTACACTAAATTTATCTTTAGGATCTCAAAAGTCAAACCAACACCAAATTTATCTTTAGGATATCAAAAGTCAAACCACAAATTTATAACCTTTTTCATGTTATACATTTAGTGGGGGTTGGTGAGGAGGGGAAGTGCAATTATACACGCATAGAGCAAAGCGCATGGTTAGTAAACAACTTTACATTAGGGATGAGAGAGCATCGACTTTACATTTGGGTCAACATCCTCTAGTAGAGCTTCATGGGCTCTAAGACTCGGAGCCCATCAATTGAACTAAAAATCTTGTAATCATTTCTCCCAAGAAAGGAACAGTTTCTTTTGAAGTAGGGTTGGGATCTTTAACATTCCACCACTTTGAAAAGAAAGTGGATAGAGTCAGTCAGTCGTCTTGCGTCAAAGCGGTCGTCGAGTCTTGATTTTTCCTTGGTGGTGGAACCCAGTTTAGTCAGACCAGTATTCTGAATGCTAATAAACCCAATCCAACAGCAATAATTCGTAACAACGATATTTTATTGTTTTAGCCAATTCAGAAACTTTTTTCTGTTGACTCAGACTAAGCTTGAATCAATGGATGATACCAGGCCGGATCCAACTTGAACTCATGTTTAATTATTTTTAATTAAAAATTGAAAATAATATAATTTTACTCATAACATTAAACTGAACCGAACAGCCCAAACTTAATCCTGAAAATTTCAAAACT
Organism: Erythroxylum pedicellare; assembly: GCA_027563575.1. Taxonomy (NCBI): domain Eukaryota; kingdom Viridiplantae; phylum Streptophyta; class Magnoliopsida; order Malpighiales; family Erythroxylaceae; genus Erythroxylum; species Erythroxylum pedicellare. The sequence goes on from JAOQMP010000002.1 coordinate 5,102,263, forward strand.
AAGCTGAATCAGACACAAAGTTAATGGCCGAACCAATCTGCATGAGTTTACTATCCCTACTCTTCCTATATACATTCAAATTTTCTGGAGTCTCATGCTCGTAAAGGATAAGCCTATCTATGTTGAAGAATGTTGTCCTCAACAAGAAGGGGCTTGTTACAACTGGTAAATCCAAGGAAGAAACTCAACTTTAACAATCAGATAATTTAGTGCTTGTCATTCCTAACCAGTCTTCATAACAAACACAAACTCAAGATTCTAAAGTGGAATCATGTTATTCACTCAAATTTTCAGCCATCAAATTTTGATATCAACAATCATCTTACAGCAAGCTTCTTCACTGAGTTGCAAATGTTACTCTTCTGTGTAGAATATGATCTCCAGATGCGCCCACCAACTCCAATCATCGCTTTCTTATTTAAATAAATAAATAAGCAGTGAAACTGTTAAGGACGGCCTTTTGTTTCTACCTAGAATCTTTTTTTCTTTTTGTGGCAGGGGCTGCCGGTTGTCTGGAAGTGGCAAGGATAGTGGAACCACTAAATCTTGCTCCTTGTACAAGACAGGTTACTGCAGAGGAAACATTTATCAAAGTGCCACGAGGGATGAACTTCACAATGATGAAGCTGAAAATACTAGTCAGGGAGCCAACCGCACAATTCTCCATACACGCTTCCCATTGACTTCCTGGGGGACATATTGCAATCTGCAAGAGAAGGGTAACCATCAATACAACTTTGCCAGTCTACATGTCCGTGAAGATAGCATGGACTCCAAAAGCAGACCAAGAGAGAGTTCTTATTTCTGGCCTACGCATTGTCTAGGTAACATGTACGCCCTGTAAAGTAGGAGGCATATCCATAGACAAACAATAGTTGAAAATACAACTGGTGTTAACCAGTAATGGTCAGATGTATAGATGTCACAAAGTTCTGAGAGCTCCATATCCCTGACAATAGTCGAACCCAATTTGAAAACTCAACTGAATGACCGTACCCGTACCACATTCTACATAAATCAAATCCAGGGCTGAAAGCTAAGGGTATAACGCTGTCTGCCAATTTATTTTGAAAATAGCTCAACTATGTCTTAAATATTCTTTGCACAGGAAGCATAAGAATTTAAGCAAATGCAGAACCTGTCATGCAGGCGAGACTGCTGTCCTTGCCAAAATTCAAAGAGTTCTGGTTTAAGCCTGTAACCACCCCAATTTTTGGGCCTTGGAATCAAGCTTCTGCTCTCATAAAAAAGAACACAGATGATGTTACACATAAACGATTATGCCTTTGAAGGTTGACCATCAAACCCAAAAGTGAAGTACATAACCTACCCATCAGAGTACTTCTCTTCTAATTCCTTGAATTGCTGGTCTAGGACATGCCGTCCAGAAACTACAGTGCTCTGAGAAAACAAATTCTTTTTAGCTTGTAAATATAAATTGTCTGGTGCAGCAGATATATAATAAAAAGAGTGAAACCTGCTTGCTAACTAATGCTCCAAGCTGACTTCCCCGAGGACGGCTATGGAAGTAATGCTCAGATTCTTCATCAGAAACTTTTTGCACAGGTCCTTCCACTCTTACCTAAATATTATGAGTGCAAAATGTTGGATACGAGATCAACATTAGATAATTACCCAAAATTTTACGTAAGCGATCAACCACTCGGCAAATAGTAAAGCATAAAGGCCCTGGTACTAGTCCTAAATAGGTTGAAATTTTAGGCCACTATTACAGCACAAAGAAAGCCACGTGTTATATACAGTGAGCCTCTTTCTACTGATTTCTGAGATATCAAGTGAATCAGGTACAAAAGTCATCTACGTTAAATTCATGTCCCTGTGCAAGATAAATAAATGTCCAGATCATGCAAAGTCCTATGTGGTATCAAGTGTCAAAGCATTGAAACTATTAAAATATTGCTCAACATTTTTTACTTAGCCACACTAGACAAATATGGCAATTTAAAATGTCTGAATCTATCTACCAAAATTTGAATTTCAGCATAGTGTTATCTCGTTCCAGTTGGATGAAAAAGATTCAACTGCAAAATATACCGATCAATTCCTAGTTACCAGTATTCCACAGAGGTATCATATCATTCATCAGTATGGAGAACAGATGGGAAAATAAAGAAATGCTGAAGTTAAATTGAGAACAAGAACACAGTAATACCTGCCGATTAAGGGCATCCCAATAGAAAAGAAGGGCAGCATTAGGATTTTCAGATAGTTCACGTGCCTTTTGACTCTCATAATTGGTGAACCTGTAAAGAATAAAAGTTACAACAAGATTAACAGCCACTAGTAGTTAAATATTGTCCCTCTAATTACTATCATGAAGTGAGAAGAAAGCACTAACCAGACAAATCCATTCTCGTCAACTCCTTTTAGTAATACCATCCTTGAAGATCTGTAACAGAAAATTGAGTTGATAAATAATGGAATCCCAAGTCAAATAGTTCAGCACAACTCAACATATAAATAAATTAAATGATCTATCTGCTCATACTAGAATGTAAAGTGATAGCTTATAAATTTTCACTTAAAGTACCTCAAGGTAATAATAGAGATGCAATATAAGTCCACACTCTCTCATACTACACTACCGTAAAGAGGATGTAGTTAATCACTCAATGATTCATAAAACAAAGAGAAACTTACGGTCTCCCATCCTTCCCAACAGTTGTTAAAGCCATAGCATTTGGTTCTTTCAATCTGGCAGTCATTGCATCATCAAACCACTTACAGAACTACAACAAGCAAACTGCTTAATCAGATACCGTAAACTGTCTTTTTGCATTTATTGAAACAAGAACAACAGAAATGCTGCAGTTTATCACACCTCTGTATTGCCAAGTTTAAGCATCCAATATAAAGATCTCCTTTCTACTTTCTTAGAGTTATATTCATGACTTAGACTCATAAGCTCAAGATTAAAATCAAGAAATCTTATGATTGCACAAATGTTTACCCACTAATTAATGGAAACCATGGTGAAACAAAAGCAAAAAGCTAAAAGCTAAAAGATTTGTTGCCCCCCTCATGGCCTTTTGTGGCATGATCCAAAAAGATATGAATAATATAAAAATACCTGGTCAATAGGATTGGCTGCCACATCCTCCTCAAGGAATTCAGGAGAAATGTAGTTCTCTCTCAGAGCAGATATATCAACTTGTAGAGGCTTTCCAATTCGAACACACATGGAAGTGCCTGGATATGGTGGAAGATGTAATTTAAATTTGTCCACAATTGATGGTGGGACAAATCTACCACCTAGGAAGTGGTATGGGCCAGAAAACTTTTTGGCACACAACTTAGGGGCAGTCAAGGAAACCTAGGAATCAGTGAAGTTGCATTAACAAAATAGCAAACACAAAATGCAGAATTATCTTCCGACTGCATTTGAATCTTTTGCAACACCGAGTCAGGATAATACTAATAAGGTTTCAATGAGAATCATACCAACATATCAGGCTGAATTCCTTCACCACCAACATCTCCTTCTTCAACATGCCATCCAGATGGAATATCTACTGAAACTATAGGACAGGGCCTTTGCAGAGCTTGTTCATGATTATGTACATGAATTAGCCTCTGGATTAGATCATCAAAGGGTGCTCTTGGGGCACCTAAAGTGTTTAACATAAGACTAAATGAGTTTAATAGCCTCAAGATACATATCATATGTGGAATAAACTTTATGAAAAACGCCATACTATTAGGTATTGATAACATGCACACTGACATATTTTAATAAATGAGATATTAAATTCAGGTAGCTACATTCTGATGAATTGAGCTTCCAAAGGAGTTCATATGAAAATTTTAAAGTAAACAGAAGAAGGGCATAAATTATTAAAAACGCGTGCAGCCACTTGGGAACTCAATTTTTTTTTAAAGCAAGCTAATTTTAAGATAATGCAAGCGTGTCTCCTCTGCAGTATGTGCTTCAAGTATTTTACATGCTTGCTATAATACGGAAAAATGCATCAGAAATAGAAGTAGACTCTCCGGACACTTATATAACAATATAATGAGAAGGTCAGTAGTGGATGAAAACCCAACAATTACCACGGAATGAGAACCCAAACATTGCATCCAATAGAATGTCGAAGTCCTTTGACAAGTCCAAGGGCAAATCTTCCACTGACAAGAAAGGGACTGACAGTGATTGCAGCTGCAGAAAACATCAGCTAAATATGTTGGAAAACAACATCAAATGGTACAAATAGGATAGCAATTGCACAAGCAGCAAGCGCTTTACCTGAGTAACAAGACCATTATATAAAGGTTTTGGAGTACGCTTGGGATAAAAAACAACTGGCTTATACCCAAAATGATAAAGATGACGAGCTGCTACTAAGCCATCGCCTCCATTGTTGCCAGGACCACAGATGGCAAGAACACGATTGAATTCATTTGGTTTGTATACCTGTCAACACATTCATTCAAACAGCAAACATCACTAATTAAAGCCCTAAGATAAATTCGCTTAGCTGAAACAATTAATCGTCATGTATGAATCAACATTCAAAGATGCAAGGCACGTAATCAATAATCATTAAAGGCATAAACTTTTTCCTATAAGATATTACCTCATAAATCGAAGTGGCAACACTTAAACCCGCCAGTTCCTACAGAACCATTCAAGAAACATAAATCGAGCCAATTCGAAATTTAAGTCAAACCCATAAGAACAAAATGGAAATAAAGAAAGAACACTGACCATCAACTGATCGACGCTGAACCCAAGAGGACCCATAAGAATTTCATCAACCTCGGCAGCTTCTCGTTGTGTGAGGTACGATACGGACTCCGAATTGTGCATGCTTTGGAAGGCTGTAGTCCCTAGACCTGATCTACAGCAATTAGTAAGACCAGTAATTGGACTCGGAAAACCCTAAAAATGGCATATTTTGCACCAAATCAGCCTCAGTAGTCACCTTGACAATACATACACACGCACAAACATATATAGAGAGAGAGAGGTGAAGAGTAGTTTACCCAAGTTGTGGTTGTGGGATGAGAGTTGTGGAAGGAGGAAGAAGAGTGGAAGAGAGTAGAAGAAGCGCAGTTATAACGAGGAGGATAACAAGAAGTGAGAGTGAAAGGAAACAACTGGGCGATGAATAAGCATGTCATACCTCTGCACTTTCCTACTCTACTTGTTAATCCCCACATCCTTCTTTGTGGATTTTCTTTTTTTGCTTAGAATTAAATTCCAGCTTCTTAATCGGGTTGAGAATTGATTAAAGCTCATAGGCCCCGTTATAGGCTCAGCCCACAGGCCCATCAGAGCCCATCCAGGCTGGATTAACGTCAATTGAAACCAATCAACGTCTGCAACTTGGCATACGAACTCCGCGTGAATCCGATATTTCCTCCAGATTTGCAACGGACCAGATCTTTCTAGCCAACGTCACTCATTCCCATTGTACAAGCGATAGCATTTAAAAACAAACTAGAAAAGATAAAAAAGAAGAAGACAAACCCAACGATCTTGTTCTTGTGTATTCTAGTGTGTCTCTCAAAATTTTCCCCGTCTATTTCCGTCAAACCATCTTCCATGGCGAGCGGTTCTTTCTACGGCGGCGCCGCCCCTTACAGATCAAGGTATTGCTTCCCGTCGGTTCATCGTGATATTTGCGCCTTCGTTGTTTATTTGTTTATTTTTTTGGTTATTTTCGTGCGCAGAGAAGGGCTTAGTACTCGGCCGGCGGCCAGCTCAGACGAGATTCAATTGAGGATTGATCCGATGCACGCGGACTTGGATGATGAAATCAGTGGCCTCCGTTGTCAAGTTAAGCAATTGCGAAATGTGAGCTTCTTTGATCTCTCTCGGGACCCTAATTTTTTTTAGGCTCTGTATTTTTATATCGAAGATTTTGGCTATTAATTATTACCTTCTTCTGGATAATGTGGTTTAAGTTTAATTGGTGATAGCCTTGGATTTTTGTATCCTTTTGTTGTTGCGTAAGGGATTAATTCTCATCTAATTCGTGAAAATGCGTTACTGCTTCCAACTTTTTCATCCTTTGCTTCTCTTAAATAAGTCTGATTTTTCTTCTTAAAACCTTTGGGTAAAAGTCTGATGGGGCTTGTGTTCAAACTTTTTTCTTTTCGCTAGTATTTTGAGTTAAGTGCATGGATAGGAAGGTGTTATGCCTGCTTTGGTGATCTTATGCTTGATTATTCGTTGCTAGCTTTAATGTCAGTCTTTCTCAGAGAGCTTATTTTATGCTTGCTTCAGAATTTCAAATATTTTACATACACCTAAGGGTTTGTTTTTGTAATGAATAATGTCAAATGGTCGAATGTGTTTATAAGATGGAATGGAATGCATAAGACTTTCTGCTGGTTTCTGAGAGATGCATTAGTGATGGTTGTGTTTTGTAACGCACGCAAACTTCTCTTTGTGAAATCAGAATACTCCTTTAATTGGTCATGTCTTTTGTGATTCCTTTAAGCGTTTCATTTCTAAGTCACACGCAAAGAAATAAGTGAAATACACTTTTTTCCAGTTCTCATGTCTGAATGTGATTGTTAAATCACCTAAGCTTGGTTCCAGTATTAATATTGTTCAACAGGTGTTTCAGGTGGCTCAGGAGATAAATACATAAGCAAAGTTTCAAAAGGATTTCTTAGATCAACTGGTACTGCAGAATTCTACTATCTCTTTTGTTTCTTTGTTTAATTTTTCTGCCCCCTCTTAACTGAAATTAACTATCTTCTATTTTGCATTTTCTAATTTTTATTATGAATTTCTACATTTCATGTGTAATAGTTGGTGAATGAATGTGAATTTTCAATATTCACTTTAGTATCCTTTCAATTATTTACTGCATCAATCTTCATGTGTTAGTTTAAGAGTAAAACGCTAAGCAAAAACTGAAAAACACCATTGACCTCACAAAGAAAAACTTTATAGTCTATACACAATAATGGCTTGAAATTATAATTTGATCATCTCACTATGGATGAAGAATAGACAAGGAATAGATACTATTCATCTGAAGAAATTTAGAGTCAAGATGGTTGAGAGTGGATATAGGCCTGCATTTATTCATATGATTACACCCTCTTTGCAATGCTTCATTTCATGTAATGACAAGGATTTGAATAATTTCTCTTTTATGTAGAAACTTTTGATTGTTGTATGAGAAAGACAAAATATGCTTTTACATATCTTGTATGACCATTGTAATTAAATATTTGTCTGGTTGTTGTGAATGATTCTGGAAAACTAAATCCCATGAGTTTTCTTTCTTATACAACATGAAGGATTCTGCATATTAAGTTGAGGATTTATTTTGGATTTACCTTAGAGATAAACCAAATCCCATGACTATTTTTCTTGGCCACTGACTCTACTTAAAAAGTATCAATATTAATGAAGCCTACAATTCTCATCTTGTTAACAATATATAAATTAATCAGATTTCTACCTTTAATAACTGTTATGTTTCTAATTAACAACTAGCACATCTCTTCTATATATCAAGTTACATGTTTACTGTTTATTTTCACTCAAAGGATAGACAACATGTATACTTATTCATATCAAGTTGCTAGCAATCTTTGAAACTAGTAAAAAAATTAGAAAAGGTTAAAATTTGAACTAACAAAGAACTTACGAGAAAGATAAAGACAGTGGTTTCTTAGCTATTTGTTAACATAGTAGTGTAAGTTACTGTTAGATACTTGAAGCTC
>JAOQMP010000002.1:5121229-5133654 GCA_027563575.1 Erythroxylum pedicellare
AAGTAGATTCCCAGAAAACTGATGATGATGATATTGCTTTTAGGTTCTAAATGAAACAAGTCTGTGGTGGTTTGACAAAACTAGGCACATAACTGCAAATGCAGTTGTTTCAGCCCCGGATAAAAATGTCACTATTGCAAAGAAATGTTCAGTTTTCCCTGTTGAGTTTGTTGGTGAGTATTTCAGGAATAAGATACTGGCTTCTTGTTTCTGTAGTTGGCTTTGTTCAGACTTATTTTGATTGGGAAGCTTTTTCAAGTATACATGACGTTCATATCTTTTCTTAATTAATTTGGTAAAGAGAAGCTTATAGTGTGAATTATAACTAATCTCTGAGATCAAGAGTTTTACTGACTATTTAGATAAATAAATTAGACAAAGCAGCAGTAGCGGACATAACATGTGGAAGACAAAATGAAGCTTTTATGAAATTATGTTATCTACGTTACTTTACCTCATTTCTCCAAATTCAAAATTCTTTAGCTTTTATCATGATTGGTTGATAAGAGGATAAGTTCAGGTTGCAAAGTACGTCAGAAAAGGTTGATGTAGTAAAAATAAGCGACCAAGTCTTTTTTCTTTCTAGTTGAATATGTATGACGGGAAACATGAAAAATGGTCATGTAGTTCATCTTATCCATAGCAAGGGCTTCATATAAATTTAGCATTTCTATATACTTACCATTGTATGCACTGTCATCAATTCTGTTGTTCTTGATTACCTTCTGTTATGTAGTTAGGGGCTATGTGACTGGAAGTACTGATACATCTTTGTGGACTGTCTACAAGAATGGTGTCCGGAATTATTGTGGGAATGCTCTCCCAGATGGTATGATTCCCAATTCTTGAGTTGTGTGCATGTATAATGTTATATCATCAAATGGTGTTTACTGATCTAAAACTATTTGTAGGCCTTGCAAAAAACCAAAAACTACCGGCAAATATAATAACTCCGACAACAAAGGCTGCAGATCATGATGTCCCTGTGACTCCCGATGAGGTTTGAATACACATTTAATTGAGCTTCAATGTAGGGCTTCTTGCCTAATGGTCTTTCTTTAAAACAATTCTGTTTTTCGGTAATCTGTTTCATTACTCTGCAGATTGTCAAGCGTGGCCTAATGACTTGGGCTGATTTCGATGTTGTCAGTAGGAAAGCACTGAAATTGTTTGAGTATGGACAGGTGACTCTTATTTCTTGCAGAAAAGGTTTTCCCCTAGAACTTGGGAGTCATCCAGGGATGTTTTCTAGAATCCTGCAACATTTTTGTAGCAATTCATAACCGATAACTTATCCAAACTAGGATTCTATTTCAGAGGATGATTGCTACTTGTTTCTTTATTAACCAAGTTGTGACAAAACTTTTCTTTGACCAACTCCCTTCACAAGTATCATTGTTTAGTTTCTCCAAAGTCTGTTTAGAGTGAGCAAATAATGCCATGGTTGTACTGTTTAATACTTCATGGTTTTCCATGATAGCAAGCATAAATATGCTTACCATTTCTTTGGGGTTGCAGCGTTTGGCTTTGGAGCATGGCTTGATACTAGTAGACACAAAATACGAATTTGGAAAAGATTCTGATGGTTCAATTCTATTGCTTGATGAGGTTTAATACTATTTTCATTGGATTATTCATCTTGTTTATTCCTTTTTCCTATACAACATACAACCATTTGTATACCACGAACCCAAACAAATTGATGACTTGTTGAGTTTTAATTTCCTGTGCTGAATTCTAGGTGCATACACCTGACTCTAGTAGATACTGGATAGCCCACTCCTACAAAGGTCGCTTTCAGAATGGTCTTGAACCTGAAAATGTTGACAAGGCGTGTAAACTGATCTTAACCTTTCTTTTTGTAATTTAGTCCTTGTGCTCTGGCATGCACTCAGTAATTTAGTCCTAATACTAGGGCATGTTGAAATTTTCAGGAATTCTTGAGGTTGTGGTTCAAAGATCACTGTAATCCATACGAAGATGAGGTAAATTAACTAACAAATTGAGTTTGGATTTAAGATTTGTGCATTTGAGGTAGATTACGACACTTATTTGTTTGATGCAACTTTTAGATCATTCCTGATGCTCCTGAGGACCTTGTTTGTGAGCTAGCTTGGCGGTAAGTCGAGTTTACTTGTACCTTCTTTCATGGCATGTTTGCATACATAAAACAAGCAACTATTGGTTAGTTGTATTGCCTTAGTCATGGTCTTCAACGAAACTCACGTCTTGCATAAACTGGGGTCCCCTTTTAGCACCACTCGAGAACTATCAACCCAAAATTCCATCACTAGGTTACTCCAATTCACCTCCATATTCCCAATACTTCCCAGCCATTGCACACCGAGAATTATATTGGTACTGCCCAATTGTAGATGCAGAAAATCCTCAGTAATTGTTATTCCCTGAACATCAATCCTTGCTCCTTTGCAAATGCCCCTCCTTTGAACTACTATACCATTACCCATGATTACCCCGTAATTGTAAATGGAAATGAGAGGTACCTGTAGTTCTTCAATGATCTCTAGAGATAGGAAATTATGGTTACCTACACAATTGACCATCACTGTCACATCTCTCCCAGCCAACGTCCCTCTCATCTTCATGGTGCCTCGTGTGGTCAGGTCAAGCATCGAATTTAGGGATAGTTCAACAGTTTCCGTCATGTGTACCTCCGCACTCTCAGTCTTGTCCCCTGAAATCTACTCGTTGTCCTTCGGTTCCATATCCACCGTCTCCTCTTCTCTTTCTTCATCGGTGATGAGCAAAATTTGAAGCTCCTTTCGACACACATGGCCTGATCGGTACTTTTCTTCACACAAATAACACAACCCCAGTGCCCTTCTGTCTCAGATCTCGACATCAGTGAGCTGGATCTGTCGTCGGCTTCCTTCTGCGGGAGTTCTCGCTGGTTCTCGGGTTGGAGTCATGATCCGAGTGCTCCAGAAGGTTCCTCGTTTGAAGCCTTGGTTTCTCCCTCCTAGTTCATGTTCCGACCCACGAGTGCTTTCCCTTCTCCCCACTTACTAGGTTTAAGAGAAATAGGTCCCAGTGTGCTTCCTTTTTGCTTGATGGTCCAGTTCTTTTCTTCAATCATTTGGGCTGTATTCATAAGGGCCTTGAGCCCCATCGGGTTCATCAAACGAAGCTCAGCTTTGATCTTTGTCTTCAACCCCTTCATAAAAGTGGATTCTAGCACCTCCACAGGCAATGACATTAGCGGTGCTGAGAGTTTCCCAAACTCCCTCTGATAGTCGGCGGCCACTGACCCATATTGTTTTATATCTAAAAACCTTTCACACAAGTTCCTAGTTTGAGTTTGGCCGAACCTCTGAATCAATTGTTGTTTTAAATCACTCTAGCTGTCAAATGGTGTTCTCGCATCAGTCCATCGAAACCAGGCAAGAGCATCCTCTTCAAAGCTGATTCCAGCCACCATTAACTTTTCAACTTTGCTCATTCAATTCATTTCAAAAAACATTTCTGCTTGATATAACCAGCCTTCCAGATTCGTTCCATTAAATGAGGGCATCTCAAGACACCTCCCAGTACGCCATGATTCTGAGTTCCCAAACATCTGCCACCCAACATTTTCACTTGCTGCTAGGTATGTGCCACTGTGACCACTTACCATTTCTTCCACTCCCGCAGGTACTCTCTCATTCTTTTCTTTTTCAACTGAGCTAGACTCTTCTTCCTGTTCAGTATTCTTTCCTTTACCCAGAGATTTACTTCCCCGTTGCACTGTTCTCTGTTCACTAATTGTGGCCATTATCTGGGTCACTCCTTGGAAAAGTGTGGTGAGAGTCTTCTCTATCTCCAAAATTCTCTCAAGAGCTCTTTCCACTACCGGAATCCTACTTAACTCCTCTCTAATTCCTTCCAATTCTTTCTCAATCGCTTACATTTTACCGTCAGGGTTCTTTGGAGGCATGGCTTGCTAGCTTTGATACCAATTTCTGATAGGATACTAAGTTATGTAAAAGAACAACCCGATTCAATTAACTCTTGCAGTATTATGGAAAAGGGAATTTTCATAAAAAGGTAGCAGCCTTTCGAGAGGGCTTCGGTTCTCCTCACCAACAACCAAATTCACATGTTTCTCTCACTCCTAGCAACAGCCTATATTCTAAATTCGAAAATAAAGGCGTAACAAACATAACAAAATAACAATAAAGTAATTAAAGGGAAAGATAACAAAATGCCATATGTTCACTCTAGGATCAGCCAACTGTCCCCTCATTCATGGGCCTTCTTTTCCTGGAATACGTGAGTCGAATCGGAGGTCTATCACATTGCCCTTGGGATGATATCAATACACATGGTAACCTGGTCATGAAGTATGTTGAGAATCATATCACTTCCCGATATATGTGCATCATTTTATGTTTATGGCAAATAGATGAATCTTGTATGGTTCTGACAACAAGCTTATATTTTTCTCCATGGTTTATCAACATCAAGCTTTTAAAAAGAAAAAAATATATATATTGGCAGTCGTGTATGATCAAGATTTGATTGAAAGATCAAGATTTGATTGAAAGAACATTTTCAAATTCCAAATCCTTTTTCTTGTGAAAATTTTTTGAGTACCAGAGATTGGAAATTACTTGTACTGTTGACTTCTACTTCAAGTTGATTTTCAAAACCTGGAGTCCATTGCATTCCAGATTATATATCTTAAGCACAATGGAACTGAATGTTCACTACTTTCACGAAGGAAATCCCGTTTCTTTTCTTATCTCTTTCCTAATGAAACTTGGCATGGAAAAGTTTATTCGCCTTAATCTTCGACTGAGGATTTATTGTGGGCAATGGTATGTCCATATGATGACAGGTACATATTCTTGTATGAGACGATAACAAACTCCAAATTTGAGATACCATCGACAGAGGTAATTTCTATCGTGCCTGCCAGGAATTTTGTAGCATGCTTTTAGATGTCTTTAGTCAAATTCTACGTATAGAAGTTATTGCTCTTGGTGCAGGAACCAGTACATGATCGGATATCAAGAAATGTTGAGCTGGCATTATCATCCCTCAAAAATCTATAATCAGTATTCTTATGACAGTTGTTATTTAGGCCATGGGACTGTAAACTGGTTAGTGTTTAAATAGTTCCCCAAGGGATGCGGAATGAGCTCCAGAGGTTTTTGTTATACAGTTGAGGCGGTTAGAAGAGGCCTCACTATTTCGGGTTGCTAACATATCTAACCAATATGTTGATTGTTGAATGCTCATTTTGGTGCTGCCAAACCAGGAGTGATGATGCAAACCTTTCTTTTGGCACATGGAGTGATGGTTGTAACTTGGTATACATCAAATCAATTCTAAACTGTATCCAAAGGACAAGTGATAATTGGTCAATAATGTTATAAAAACGTCGTTTTACTTGCAAAGTACTCAAAACCAATTGAATTGAAAAAAATCGATGGAGGTGTCTCTTAAATGATACTTCTTGCAGCAGTTGACTTCTCAGTGCTCAATTCTTCGTCGAAAATTTGCACACACTGAAAAAAGGCCCAATCTTCATCGCTGACTTTCTTACCCTTGTCTCCAACAAAGCAGACGACCTAGTTGCCATCAGAGAACAAATCTCTGACGATGACTTGGTCCTCTTCACCCTTAAGGACCTTCGTGTGGTATGAATCTTTCATCACCATAATTGATCATCGTGAATTCCCCATCTCCTTTGTTGAACTGTGCGCCAAATTGCTCCTCCATGAGCAACGTCTGCTTTCTTTTCACGAGTCCGTTAGACCTGAGATGGCACTTACAACGTCTCACGCTAGTGGATCATCCTCTCACAGACCAGCAGGGCAGCACAGGGGAAACGCCGCACAGAGGATGTGGCTCTGGCAACCCTCATAAACCTTACAGTAGTTTTGATGGGTCTTAGCGAACTTTATAATTCAAAGACCCGTTTGGCCCAATTGCTTATGAACTAAACCCAAAGCAAAACCAAATAACCCATAATCCCCCTGGATCCAATCAACAAGCAGCCCATTATCCCGCAAACCATCAGTCTTTTTTCCTACAAGTCCACTTATCCTAACCAGGCTCAATATCCATTCCAAATCTAAAATAATCATCCCTAATCCAAACCATGATGTCAAATTCGTTACAAATCAGGTAAAAATGTTGCTCGTTATCATTTTCGCTACTTCAAATCACGTAATAGCCAATTGGGTCTCAACAATTTGCTAATAATCTCACAACTTTTTCTATTATAAATATTCAACCTGTTGTAGACACTTTCTAGCTCATTTCTAGCAATGTTATATAATGGTTATCGGATACCAGTGCTACAACTTAGATAACTCTTAATTCTCATACTGTGAACTTAGTTACACCATACAAAGGATCCTACCAAGTGGTTGTTAGTAATGAACACACCTTTCCTATCTTTTCTATCGGTTCACTACCATTTTCCATTTATACTCATCCACTTCATGTTTGTAATATTTTTATCGTTCCTCACCTTACTTTAATCTACTGTCTATCGCTACATTTGTTACTAATAATTTGTCTTCTTAAATTTAACCCCTTTTGTTATATTGTTAAGGGCTTTAACACACCAAGATACCTCTTTTTACGGGCCTCGTCCATATAATCGGGACTCGTTGAAGCTTTTCAAACATTTCAGGAATCTAGTTGCTTTCACAACCACTTTTGCTTTATTTAATTTATGACATCAACATCTTAATCATCCATGTCACTCTACACTTTGTAGTTTAGTAATGAACACACCTTTCCTATCTATTCTACCGGTTCGCTATCCTTTTCCATCTATACTCATCCACTTCATCTTTGTAAAATTTTTATTGTTCCTCATTTTACTTTAATCTACTGTCTATCGCTACATTTTTTACTAATAACTTATGTCTTATTGAATTTAACCTCTTTGGTTATATTGTTAAGGGCCTTAACACCAAGATACCTCTCTTTACAGGCCTCATCCATATAATTGGGACTCGTTGAAGCTTTCCAGACATTTCAGGAATTTAGTTGCTTTTACAACCACTTCTTCTCTATTTAATTTATGACATCAACATCTTAATCATCCATGTCACTCTACACTTTCTAGTTTATCTTCTTATTTTCCAATAAAATCCAAATTTGTAACTCCTTGTACCTCATGTTTTTAATGAATAAGTGTTCATCTACCATTTTTCATTATCTTCTCACATTTCCACCACACCTCTATAACTTATTTATAGTGACATTTGTGGACCTCCTTATATCTTTCTCCTTCTAATTTTTGTTATTTTATTATTTTGTGGATGACTTTAGTCATTTTACATGGCCTTTTCCGTTAACCCAAAAATCTTAGGCTCTCATCTACAATGGAATTACCTTTCGCATTTCTTGCCCTCACACTCCTTAACAAAATCATACTACTAAACCTAAAATGTCACATTATCGAAACTGATCTCACATTTCTACCGTCTCTCTTCTTAAATCCTTTTGGCTTAAAGCTTTTTCTAGTGTCATATATCTCATCAATTTACTACCTACTCTTCTTCTTAATTATAAATCTCTACGTGAAATTCTTTTTCAAGCCGAACATGATCTCACTTTTCTTCATGATTTTGGTTGTGCCTTTTTTCCTTTTTTAGCTACTACTTATCCTTAATATAAAGGTTATTACCGTTATGATCCTACTACTTCCAGAATTCACATATCTTAACATGTTCAATTTCTAAAGAATGTCTTTCCCTTTACCAAATCTCCCTCCAATCTTAGCTCTCCTTCGCCTTCTTCTTTTGTTTCATTACCTTAATCTTTTTCTTTATCTTCTTTCGCTCACTCGATTTCAGATTCACAAACCCTATCCTAATAACCTCCCTCACTTCCACCTATCTATCCTATAACCATACGTACATGTGATAACACTCGTACTCCCCGTACATCCCCTAATTACATCACATATACTACTACATTCACACATAATGCCTCTAATCCTGCATCATTTACTCATGCCAATAAATCTTCCCATTGGAGTTAGTTAATGCTTCCTGAGTTCGATGTCCTTCATCGCAATCAAACTTGGACCCTTGTTTCTCCTCATACACACACTAATATTGTTGGCTATAAATGAGTCTTTTGCATAAAATGATATCTTAATGGTATTGTTGACCTTTATAAAGCACATATTGTTACCAAAGGATACATCATCAAACCCTTTGGCATTGATTAAACTAATAATTTCATCCCAGTCATTAAACCCACCACCATTCTTATTGTTCTCTCATTTGCTGTCTTTCACAATTGGATAATTCGTTAATTGGATGTCAACAATGCTTTTCTTTATGATTATCTTTCAGAACCATTTTACATGTATCAAGCTCCGAGTTTAAAAGATCTACATCATCCTCACTATATTTGTTAGCTCCACAAAGCATTATATGGCCTCAAATAAGCTCTTTGGGCTTTCTTTAACCACTTAAGTTAGAAGGTTTTCGACCTCAATTTCATTTCTTCTTAATTCGATACTTATCTTTTTATTCATAAAACCTTGTCTTATATCACCTTTCTTTTAGTTTATGTGGATGATATCTTGGTCACTTGTTCTTATCCTTCCTTCATTCCCTCACTCTGTCATAATTTCAACTCCTCTTTCTCCATCAAAGACTTAGGTTCCATATATCCTTTTCTTGGAATTAAAATCAAGCCCACTTTCCATGGTATTCTCCTTACTTAATCCTAATGCATTAAAGATCTTCTTTTCTGCATAACTCTTGATAAGTTCAAACCTACACCCACACCTATCACTTCCACTCTTCAACTTTCTAAAAATCATGGTACCATACTCCCTGATCCTACTGAATACCAAAGAACTATTGATGCACTCCAATATCTTTGCTTGACTCGACCTAATAATCAATCTGTTGTCATTAAAGTATCTCAATTCTTACAATGGACTGTTGATATCCACTAGAATATGATCAAACAAATTCTAGGATATCCTCGCTCTACCAACTCTCATGCATTCACTTTAGTAAGGCCACCTCTCTTTCCTTATAGTTTTATTGTGATGCTAATTGGGTCGATTGTTTTGATGATCTTCTTTCTGCTTTCAGTTACCATATATTTTTTGGTCCTAATTTCATCTTCTAGAGCACCAAGAAATAACCTGCAGTTGCTAGATCAAGTGCTAAAGTTAAGTACAAGAGTATTGCCTTTGCCTCTATTGAGCTTTTGATGTAAAAGAGCCTAAAGTATATAGAAGAAATAAAAGAGGAAAAGATTGTCAACCACAAACCTTAATTTGGTATGATGGAGATTAGGAATTGAGCTGACATTAAAGACAAAGGTTGAAATTTAGATTGTGTTAGGATTCCTTAATAGATAAGAAGTAATTGTAACTTAAATATGTTATTCTATTTTACATATGTTATCCTAGTTGTTTAGGACTTATAAAATTTTTATTATAATGGGATTTAGATATGTTAAGAGCCCTTTCTTATTAGAATAAGGGTTCTAAAAACTTCTCTATACATATATGTATATTCAACTTTTAAATGACAAACAATCTGAAATTTTTCTACAAACTTGAGTTTTCAAATAGAAACTATGGTGCTTTCTTCTAAGAGTGATTTTTAGATCTTAGGAGTATTTGTAATTTTTTACTCTCTATTTTTGTGTTCCTCACTAAATTTCCACAAACCTAACCTAAATTTCAGCCATCTTAAACCTAAATTTTGATCATATTAAACTTTGAAATTCTAAATCTAAAATTTTAGCAATAAAACCCTAAAATCTCAACTATATCAAAATGAAATTTCAGTATTCCTAGCCAAAATTTAGCCCTATAATTTGATATTTAAGCAACCTAATATCAATCATTTGTCTTAATTTTATGATTATTAGATACTGGTTAATACTTCTTCTATTTGTACTACATAATTTGGAATCAGAGCTTTGATTCACAATGACAGTACATAGTGGAAGGCACATAGAAGAATATTCAGTGACTTAGGGCAAGATGAAGTATTTATGAATATTGCAGAAAAATTGGGCATCGATGATCCTCATTCACAAGGTGCTCTAAAAACTAACTTCCAAGTAACATCTCCCATAAGAAAATATATTAAAATTTTTTTGGAGAGGTTGGACAACCTTGTCATCCATTCCCTAAAAATCAAAACTCTATCTAGAGAAAATTATACCAACCAATAACATATATTTGATGTTGAACATGGAGAACATGCTAATACACAAGATGAAGGGATCGATATTGATCAACAACATGAAGCGTAAGGGAAAACCTTTGCTAAAAAATTATATAATGGTTTTTATTCCATAAATTTATTAAGCAATACCTCAGGCGTAGTGTTTATTATGGGTGTTGAAATTAATGACACATCTCTTTTAACCGATCAATTAGAATCTTCAAGCCTACATACAAATGGTGCTCAAATACTTGATGAGACAGAGAGTTTGACAATGAGAGATGATCAAAGCATTAAAGATGAAAGGAAAACATAATAAAGTGGACTTTTTGGCAAATCCTAAGTTTGAAACAACTAAGCAACAAGTTTAAACACTTAAATAGCAAGTTGAAATGCCTAAACTAGACGTTGAAACACTTGAACAACAGGCTAAAACCCTTGACCAATCAAAACATAAGGACAACATGATGAAATAATAAGGAAGCAAGCTAAAAATATAAGACAACAAGCTAATATAACAAAACAGGGTGTTGAAAAGATTAAACAACAACTACTTAGGGTTTCGAAACTTATTAGTTCAAAACTTGATGATATCCTTAATGTTATTGATGAAGATTATGTTGTAGTGGTTGATGAAGGAGAAGTAGACTTAAATGAAGATGCACAATTAGTACAACATAAGAATAACGAAGAAGTTGTGAGCGTATGTGCAAAGTCAAAATTTAGCAATGATGGCGAGTTAGTGCAATTAACTATAAGAAGTAGCAATATGTATGTTCTTGGTGCCTGTATTATAAAGAAGTCATGTGGTTTGCAAATATATTGGAATGACTTATGATATTGTCTATATTACTAAACTCTTCTTCAAAGAGGTTGTACGTCTCTATAGATTACTTTTAACCATTGTCTTTGATAGTGATGTAAAGTTTATGAGTTATTTTTAGAGAACACTGTTAAAAACATTGAATAATAAGCTTCAACTTTTTAAGTTCTTTCCATCCTCGAATCAATGGACAAACGGAGGTGGTGATAGAAGCTTAGGGGACTTGTTAAGATATTTGGTTGGAGATAATGTGAAAAATTAGGATCTAATTCTCCTTATAGCATAATTTGCATATAATAGTTATAAATAGGTTTACTAGTAAGAGCCCTTTTAAGATAGTTTCGGAAGTTTAAACAAGGAAGACTATTGATTTGGTTCTTTTACCATAAATAACATGAGTTAGTGTTGAAGCTAAAGGTTTTGCACAATACATAAGGGACATCTTTGATGGGATATGATGACAGATAATAACCAACAATTTGTCTTATAAAGAACATACTAATTAACATCATTAATCGGTGGAATTCAATGAAGGGGATATGGTGATGGTTAGGATTCGTCTAGAGTGTTTTAAAAAAATGGAAATATAAGAAACTTCATTCATGAAATATGGACCTTATAAGATCGTTAAGAAGATAATTGCTAATATTTATGTTTTGTAATTACCAATTGATATAGGAATTAGTATTATTTTTAATGTTGCAGACTTAAATATTTATCATGGGTATGATGATGCACAATTTCCTATTGCAGTTGTGAGAATTCCAACCATTCCTCATCTTAAAGAGGAGATAGAGGGTGTTCTTGATAAACATATTGTAGGCATAAGAGATAGAGGATATCAACAATTTCTTATCAAGTGAAAATGAAGATCAATTTTTAACAGTACTTAAATTTTATAATATGAATTTCATAAGTTAAATTCAGACTCATATGATCAGTATTTTTCGTGTTCTACATAGAGGATGATTTCAGACAAGCTAGCGAGAATTGATGCAAATGAACTTAAATTATATAGAAGAAATAAAAGAGGAAAAAAATGTTCAAACACGAGCTTTAATTTGGTAGGATGAGGATTGAGAATTGAGTTGATATTAAAGATAAGAAATGAAATTTAGATTGTATTAGGATTTTTTATTAGATAGGAAGTAATAGTATCATAAATATGTTATTCTATTTTACATATGTTATCCTAGTTGTTTAGGATTTCTAAAATTTTTATTAAAATAAGATTTAAATTTGTCAAGAGCCCTTTCCTACTAGAATAAGTGTTTTAAAAACTCCTCCATATATATGAATATATTCAACCCTTCAATGACAAGCAATCTGAAAATTTTCTACAAACTTGATTTTTCAACTGAAAGGTGTGATATTTTTTCTAAGAGTGATTCTTAGACCCTAGGAGGGATTTTTAGTTTTTGAACTCT
>JAOQMP010000002.1:5166880-5177790 GCA_027563575.1 Erythroxylum pedicellare
AATTAAAGGATAACTGGAGACGAGAGCGTGATGTTGATTTATATGCGACATTCCAAAGGTGTGAGGTAAATATCTCCTATTCCAATGGGATTAAACGAGTACCTAGATTTGCTAAATTCTTGAAAGAACTATGTATAATGAAAAGAAGGCAAAAGCTAAAAAGAATTGAGAAAATTAAAGTGAATGAAAATGTTTCAACAGTAATTCGAAAATTTTTTCTTGAGAAGTGCAAAGATCCAAGTATTTTTTTTGATCCCTTGCACTATTGGTGAGACTAGAATAGAAAAGACAATGTTAAATCTCGGTGCATTCATAAACATCATGCCTTATTCTAATTATTTAACTCTCAAATTAGAACCATTGGAAGTGACGAGAGTGGTGATTCAACTAACAGATAGGTTTAATGCATATCCTAAGGGGTTAGTAAAGGACATTCTTGTGCATGTTAGAAATTAATTTTTCTTGCTAAAATCTATGTTTTGGATATAGAAAATGATGATTAATCAACACCCATTTTGTTAGGGAGGCCATTTATGAAAATAATAAGGAAAAATTTTAATGTGCATAATAGAGCTATAAAAATGAAGTTTGATGGGGATATGATTAAATTTCAAAATCATGATGTTATTAAATCTCCTAATATATATTGTCCTATATTTTCAACCAGTTTCATTAATTCATTATCGTAAGATGATTTTAAGATAGAGGAAACTAATCCTGATGGATGAATGATTACACCATTGAACCAATTATGTTAAATGAAAACACTCTTAGGAGGCACCCTAAGCTTATCTATTGTTTTGTTTTGTTTTATTTCATTTATATTTTTCAATTTTCTTTAGGTTTTGTACATTTTACTTGCCTTATATACTAAAAAAGGATGGAATTCAGATGAATCAATAAAAAAAAACCAAGGAATGCAAGATGTTTCAAGTATAGATGACTTTATGAGAATTCATATGCCTTTGTAAGTAGCCGCACATCCCCATGTATCTTGCTTGTGTATCAAATTATTATGATATTTGAGGAGCTAACTCAAAAAGATACACAGTCGTGTGGCATTTGACACGCCCATGTAAGTACCTAGACACATCTATATCCCTGGAGTGAGTATCAAACTATAAACGTTAAAATTTACACACCCATGTATTGAAACTGTGTATGTCTCTTACAATCATTTAAATATGTGACCATTGTTAGACCAATGGAGGTTGACAATTTAAATCCTTCTATGTTTTGATAATAATAAAATTTATAAAATTGCTTAAGAAATAATTTCAGGTATTTGGAGTGAAATTCAAATAAAGGATTTGTGCAAATTCAGATTGAAATATTGTGAAATATTGTATAAACAACGTGCCAGAGATATCGTGTATGAAGAATTCAAAATAGCATCTCAACAAGCGAAGATTGAAGATTATGTGAGATTTGTCAGTTGATGTTAGTACTAGTCGACCAACAAGTTGCAAGCCGACTAATAATAATCAGATCTATCAGTTGGAGTTGAGACAAGTCAACTATCACGTTGCAAGTCGACTTTTAATCAGTTGGACAAGTTCACTATTTGACTATCATCACATTAGTCGACTATTCGAAGAGAGGAGATGAAATTTTCATAAAAACGTTGGTACTATTTGACTATTCCTTAAAGACAAGTTGACTATAATATATTAGTCGACTATTATTAGTCAACTAGTCGACTATCAATTGCAACTGAACATATCTGACCGAGTCAATTGATTATAAACGGAACAAAAATCTTCATACAACGGCTAGGAGCATTCTACAACGGCTAGAAGAGTTCTACAACGTTTAAAAACATCTGGTAGCCTACAAATAAAGCATGGAACATCAAAGGATAAAAATACAGAAGTCCAAAGTAAAGCATACTACTATAGTTCCAATTTATAATCAATTTGCTCTTAGCTTGTTCTAAATTGTACTCAGCTGTACTGAGCTTTACAACTTCAATTTCTATTATTGTCATTGTGAGTTGAGTGATTAGTGGAGAATCACTTGGAAGGTAGGATTTGTGCCGGAAAACGGATCGATTGTAAGGTGTAGCTTAGGCCGGAAGTCAAGTTGTGTTGAAGAGTTCACACTGAACTAAAAAGTATGTAGTAAAGAGTTTTGCCAAAATCCTAAGTGGGAGCTTAGGTAGAGAACGTAGGTCTTAGCACTGAACCTCTATAAAAACAGTATTTGCCTCTCTTCCCTTCTCTTTATATTTAAGTCTGTTTGTTTGTTTGTATATATTAAATCTTTGTTTTTGTAGAACTTTGCGCAATTTTTTTTAAAAAAGATCTATTCAACCCCCTTCTAGATTGTTTTGAACTTTCACAACCACAAGTTAGGGATATTAAATTTATAAAATAAATATTTTATATGAAAGTGATTAGATTAAAATTTATTTAAAATAATTATATAATTGATGTAAAAACTAAAAAATACTGGAAATGTAGCGGAGAAAAAGAAGAGAGGTTTGACAGCAAAAGGAGAAGTCTACACACATTAATCGCAGACGTGGTACGGGGGTAGATCATCGATGATAACAGAAGTGAACCCTTTATGTGGTCACATGGATCCCTGTAAATGTTCAGACCTACCTGAAACTGGACAAGGCTGATTTGCTTGTTCTGCTCTTCTCTTGCTTGCCACACATGACACAGTACCTCACGGACTTTACATCAGGATCTCTGTTATCTTTTTTATCAGCTTTTCGTCATCTTCCTCTTTTTCATCTCCAAGTGTCCGACCATATCATTACCAAATGCAACCATAGTAACTATACTTATTTAGGCTTTTCCTATGGATGATGGAAATGACTCTGTCAGCCTTTATGTGATTGCACGGAGCAGTTTCGTCAATTGACGAGATGACTGTCCTTGGGCCAATAATCAATAATGATGCTCTGTTCACGAATTGGGATACGCCTGAGCCCTGAGGACGACTGGACCCACATTTTGTTTCTCCATTTATTAAATGCTGTTTTCTTTGTTTCGTTGTTTGAGTATGTTCTATGTTCATTTTCAAGAAGCAGTACTTTCCTATCTTCGAGTGCCGAGAGAATCTCTATCCCTACTTCTTCATTTTCCTTCCCAGCCTGGTCTAAAATGACTGGTCTATAACTACAACACAATCTCACGTGCAAGAAGCTGTAACTTTTGTATGCTTCCATTAAAAGTCTTTCAAAGCCTCCTGGCCTTCTTCTCTAGGACCAGGAGTGGTAGAAAAGGCGAGTTTGTTGGGCCTTGTGTCAACTTGTAGTTTGTGCTCATGGTAGTTTCCTCGGAGTTTCTTACAAGGACACACTCAGACACACAGACCTCTACTTTAACATTATAGTCTCCTCACTCATACCCCCATCCTTTTATCTACTTTACTCGCTAGAGTTCATTCTCTGGTTGGTGGGTCTAGAATCCTAATCAACTTTGCTCTATATTCATGTTTGTGATCTGCCTCAAAAACTTAGGAACAAGGATCAGAAACTAGGGAAGTACAAGAGGGTCCATCTGTTTTTGTTCTTGCCTGCAACATAGGAGAGTTATTAATTTAGATATGGCACTAGAGGCCGTAGTGTACGCACAAGACCCCTTTAGCTATGGTCACAAGGATGGTTATGGAGGAGGAGGAGGAGGATCATGGGGCTATGACTATGGCTTTCAAGAAGATGATAAGTCTTCACTCGGGATTCTAAACAGTAATTGTAGCAAGAAAGATCATAAACAAAGTCTGCATGCCAATTGGGACTACTCTTCTCCGTCAATAATGAGACATCTAACAGAGTGGGATCCTAATTCCTCGCCTGAGGCCTGCATTGTAGACCGATCTATCCCTAGAACTTCATCGTTACGTGATATGAAGGAGGAGATGCCCGTGGCTGTCGGTGGCCCGCGAAAGCGGAGACGGACAAAGAACACGAAGAACAAAGAGGAAATTGAGAGCCTAAGAATGACTCACATTGCTGTTGAGCGAAACCGTAGGAAACAAATGAATGAATATCTTTCTGCTATTAGGTCTCTGATGCCTGCTTCTTATGTTCAAAGGGTCAGTTCCTATCCAATTTAGTGTTCAAAATCATGCCTCCAAGTAATTGTAGAAGATTTTTCCTCCCCACAAAGAATGGATGGTTAAATAAAAAGAAAAAGAGAATGATCGACTTTGGCTTCAATGACATGCAACTTTTTCTTTTTCTTTTTTTTGTACTTTATATTTTGCAGGGTGATCAAGCATCCATAATTGGAGGTGCCATTAACTTCGTGAAGGAGCTAGAGCAGCAGTTGCATACCATGGAATCAAATAAACGGTCCAAGCAAGCAGAAATAAATGGATTCATTTCACCATTTGCCAAGTTCTTCTCCTTCCCCCAGTACTCCAAACATGCAACTCAGTCTCCCCCTACCGAGGACGATAAATCGGCTTCAGAGACTCATCGGGGCGCCGCTGCAGACATAGAAGTGACCGTGGTCGAGAGTCACGCCAATCTGAAAATACTCTCCAAGAAACGCCCCGGACAGCTCTTGAAAATGGTTGCAGGGTTCCAAAGCCTGAGGCTTACTGTTCTCCACCTTAACGTTACATCTGATGATCTTGATCAAATGGCTCTCTACTCAGTTAGCGTTAAGGTTAGTTCAGACTTGTTACAGACTAATGAATCCAGCTTTTCCTCTTCACCTTTCCTTCCAACTTTCTCGGAGATGCCAATAAAATCCCTAAATTTTGCACCTATGAGCCTTCAATTTCATCTAATTTTTGCTACATAATGATTAAATGGAACAGGTTGAAGAAGGGTGTCATCTGAATACAGTGGATGAGATAGCAGCAGCTATCAATCAAATGCTACACAGAATTGAAGAGGAAGCTGCTTTTAACTGATCAGGTTGATTTGTGCAGGTCCAAATTTCTGTCTTTCCTATAGTTAAAGAGTTGTAACTCTCATAATGGAATTTCCTCTCTTAGATCAAATATGTTCCACTTTGAGATTAATGAAAGTGATGAGGTGTAGTCAAAGCCTTTAAGTATCTTATGCAAGAATGTTCTTTAACAACTCTGGATGTCGAATGAAACAATAGCTACCTGACAAAATTTACTTGGGCATTACCAATTATTAGTTATGTGTTAATAAGAGAAAAAGTTTATTAAAAGTTTGATATTCATAACCCTTCCCGAGACAGGAAGAACGAGTCTTCGTTTACTTTTGTTTTATTCCGTGTCTTACCCAGCAACCGATACGTTAAGGAATCTATTCCAGAAGTTTTTAAATTTTCGAAAACGGTGCCAATATCCATACGCTCAAGACGGACTGTGTTCTTCTAACTGAAACTAATTCATGATAATGCCGATAAAGTCTAAAAGTAATTCAACTTGCGAGGGGAACTTTGCGTGTATTCCAATAAATTGAATCTCTAAAATTTTTATTTAGAATCATAACAATTAATATTACAAAGAGAGAAGAGTATAATGATTAGGTTGATAATGGGTAAGATTTTGATTTTTTTACTTAAATTTTAAAATTAAATTCCGAATTTGTTTAAATTTAATCTCATCTATCAACTTTTAAAATTTTATTATAATTAATTAGGTTTTAAAAATGTTTCAAATTTGAAATTTATATAATTAAACTAAGTTATCTTCTCTCCAAATGACTTACTTTTGATTTCACATATTTCTAAATTTTATTCAATGATTTAAAATTGTCAATCTTATAATACTAATACTATTCTTTTAAAGACTGCCCCAGTGTATAAGATTTTACGTTTTGAAAGGGTTATTGATTATACACAATCTTCTCTTTATTTTTATAAAGAGTAATCTTTCCATCATAAAAAAAATAACTTTGCTACTCTTGTACAATTCTTTATTTCTATAAATTATTAATTGATCAGCTTTTGTTTATGCGTTACCTTTATAAATACAGGACCTAAATCTAAAAGCAGATAGGAAATAGCAGAAGAAAGCATAAACAGGGAAAAGGCACAAGCTCTCATTTCCCTTTAAAGTTCAATTATGTGTCCGAACTGCTCATGGTGTCATTTCGCTCATGACTGAAGTAAAATCGCAGTTCGATAAAGCTTTTTGGATGTACCTTGTAAAATCCTGATCATGAGTTCATACCTGATCCATATTACTTTATTAACGGGGATTCCTATTATTTTGTTCTTTATGGCCTGCCCTTTCTTCTATGTCGCCTCCACTGACGTATTGCATCAAATTAACCCTTAAAGCTTTTAAGATGTGATTTCCAAAAGAGATTCTTATGTTCGAATTTTTAATTTTTAAATATTAATTTAGTATTAAGATAATAAAGCTATTTGATAAATGATTTAATTGAAGTTTGGTAAAACATAGTATTTTTATTGGTAGAGGTTAATTAGACTTGGGTTGAGAATGCCGAATAAAAAATTATTATAAATAATGGATAGGTTTAACTAAATTTCACAAATATATAATTTCTTTTAATTTATTAAAAGATTCGTACATTAAAAATTATGTAGAAGTTGTTTTTAAATAAAATTCGGTAAAAATGATGGAACGATTTGTTAAAGTTATTCAAAATTCTTAGCAATTTATGAGTGATAAAATAAATATATTATTATATTATTTGCATTTATATAAATTTGTAACATCATATCTTTTGATCGATACTTTTAATCTCAAAATATCTAACTATAAAGGTAAAGTTAGCGATGCTAATGTCAACTTGGCGGGTCCAACATTTGCAATCAATTAAAACTTTACGTACCAGGTGATTTTGGCGAGAAGGATACACCCTGTTTCTGGATGTCATTAGTAACGGGAAGGTTCAAGGAACAAGTGGGTTGTGATTTATTGAAGGCCCCAGTAGATCCCTTTCCACGATAGGATTGCAACTTTCGCTACACTGCAAGAAGTTTCGTAGATGAAATGGTGGGTTAACTGTAAATTATTATTAATGCGAAACCAAGACAATATGGTTGCTTTAATTATTCCTCACATCGTTTCATGTCTAATTAAGTTAATTATTGGAGATTGGAAAATAAAAAAACAATAACGAGGACAAAATGTGCTTTATAAGTAGGGAAGACGTGAATAAAGGTGAGACTGTCCCTCCAGACAAATATTTTGGATAATAGCATTTTCACGCCAAAGACCAGAATTCATGGGAAATAGTCAAAATGGAAGAAAAGGGTTTTCGGTATAATAATAGAATTCTCTTATAATTCAATGAGAGCATTTTTATTTGATATTTAAATTCTAAATAAAACTCAAAAGTTAAAACTTTTATGAATAAAATAATGAATAATAATTATAATTAAGAGGTATGTTTTATTTTTATTTTTATTTTTGTTTTTAAATTTAATAAAAAAGTATTCTTTTGGTTCAATTTCTTATTTATATTTTTAATTTAATCTTTTCATAATTTAAGTAAACCTCGAAGGCTAACGGTCCTCAAGGTTCAATGGACTACAAATGCTAGCTTGTGGGCCGAACTTACAGGGTCTCAAAGGCATGCTAAATTGGACTATGAAGAAAGTACAGGAAGTCGTTCTAATCAACAATAGATATCTATCGTCGTGAAACTATTACAATAATATCATTTATAAAAAAATAAATCAATTAAAAGTAATATATTTATTTTGTATTTGTCTAACAATTTTATCATACTTTCGAGACAAACTTTAAAGTTATATTGGAGTGATATTGTGCTCTGTATTAGAACTTACATCTTATACTTCCCTATTCTATTCTTCATTTTTTAACATAATTGTCAAATAATTCATCACTTTATTCATATATTCTAATATAATTGTGTATAACAAAACAAATAATAAACAATATTTTTTTGTTCCTTCATATCATAACTTGACATGTTTGAAAGTATAAAAATCTAAATTTTAAAACCCTAAAATATCTTACAATAACTTTTTTTAATGAAGAATGCCTATAGTTAAACAATTCACGTGGACTCTTAAGGTCTTCTTCTTCCTCTATAATTTTGCAAATGATATCTCTTACCTTGATACGGTGAAAGAAATCTAAGCATATTGGTATAGCTTGAATTAATCAAATAAAACTTACCTAATATATAAAGAACATGATATTAACAGAAAGTTATTAAAAATAAATCATAATTACTATATTTATTTAAACTAATGTAATACCCTGTGAAAACATAAAAAATTGGTTTGATGAATTTTTATTATTTCTAAAATTCACAACACCTTTTCATCCAACCATTACATATTTGAAATGCATATCAAATGAGCAACAACAAATAATTTTAGGTTGAAACAATTCTTTTACCTTTATATGATATTTATTCATCGATTGAAATATGTGCATCAATACATGTACCATATAAAAATTATATTATTAAAATAATAATTAATCATAAGGATATAATGAAAATAGTAAGTGAATATATTAACATACCTGAAAATATAGAAATTTTTTTGAATTATGTTGAATCTTAGGAATTGTATTGAAAAAAGGATAGTAGAACAATGACTCTTTTTGTAAGATGATTGTTGCATATAAGATTTTTTTTCAAAGTGCTTAAAAATTGTCTGGAACTAATGTTGAAAACATTATTTATTGACTTTAATTGTCTCACTTTGTTATATAATCATCAAGAAAATTGCTACTTGTTCCTCTACAATAAAATGACTTAATTGGCTTTAAGCCTCTTCAACTCATCACGTATGCTCAAGAAGATTTGTTTTGCTCATTCTTAAGCTCTCATAAATTCTTGTAAGAATCTCATTTAAATGTTCTAATATCCAATCATGATATGATAGAGCAGAAGTTCTGAATGATCATATGTGTAAATGAACATATTCGTTCTCTTCCCCATTTAGAGAAATAATAACTACCTTCACTAGTTCTTCATTAGAATTTGATTCAAAATCCAATAAGGAAGTCATATCTCTACAATACCATCATTAAATAATTAATAAAAACATTTAGCGAAAAGTTTATATCAAGTATTCATACAAAACATAGACTTAAAATGTTAAAACCGTGGAATAATTCTTAATGTAAAAGTGTCAAAATCAATAAAACTTCAATATGCAATAATATGAAAATATTTAAAAAGAGATCGTCTAATCTAGCTTCCTTGCATTGCAATCTTCATAAAAATCTCCTTATAAAGTGGTTATTCATGTAAAGCCTTTATTGCCTTTTCATATTGCACACCCTTAACATTCATTTCATCTAAAGAATTCAAATATTCTATCATTATATTAGTCTTCTGATTAACTAATAAAATTCGAAATCCATTATTTATAATGGATGATGTTGTAGTCAATTTTTTCTCAAGTAAATCATTTTTTTCAATCATTCACCAATTAAAA
Organism: Erythroxylum pedicellare; assembly: GCA_027563575.1. Classification (NCBI taxonomy): domain Eukaryota; kingdom Viridiplantae; phylum Streptophyta; class Magnoliopsida; order Malpighiales; family Erythroxylaceae; genus Erythroxylum; species Erythroxylum pedicellare. The sequence continues at coordinate 5,176,216 of JAOQMP010000002.1, forward strand.
TCAAGACCTCTTCTAAAATGTTAAGGTGCATCTTTTTTGCTTTCTTATTCTTATGATATATCTTTTTCTTAGAAGAAGAACTTACAATTTGATCTCTTTTTTCATTATATGAACAATCTTTATCAACAACAATTGATACAACCAGCCTTCGCAATGAAGTTTCATGCCTTACACATCAACCTGGCAAGCTATATATGCCAAGTGGTCCAATTACAATGCAACAAGCTTCAAGGCTTAAACAAGCAATGCAAGCTTTTGTTCAAGCCCAAATCACAAGGCAAGTACATGAGAAGGCCGAAACATTCATGGAGGAACACCAAGGCACGCCCAAGCTTGTGACTTTGTTAGAGGAGGCGTTGGAAGAGGCTAGTATTTAGCCATTTTGGGAAACAAGCTCAAGTTTTGTTTGTGGCGCATTTTTAGACTTATTATTTGTTATATCTCATTTTAGGTCCAAGGACTTGCTAATGGGTTGTTCTTTTAGTTAGTAGCATGTGTTTTGTTTGTTTGGGCTATTTTGAGACATTTGTTTTAATATGTTTAGCTCATTCTTAAAAGGACTTGGATCAGATTATGTTTAATGGGCTACATACTCCTGGATTTATTAGGATTAGCCTAGTTTTTATTAAATGGGCTTGCAAACCCATTCATATTAGGGTTAGGACTTGGTCAAAGTTATTTATACCTTATTATATCCTTGTAGCCTAGTTTTTGATAATTAATAAAATTCAGCATTGAATTCTTCATGTGAGGCATGAATGTCTTCATGGTTACTTTAAGAAATTGTTTTGCATCAATAAGTAAGTACTTGCAACCTAGATTGATTTCTGATTTCTTTGGGATTGGGTCTCAAAATTACGATTTGGGGTTTGATCTAATGTGTTCTTATAATAGAAAGATTAGGGTTTTGATCAATAAGATTAGGAGGTTTCAAGAATCTTATTTTCTTGGAGTTTCCGTATCATCTTGGTATCAGAGCTTTAACTTAATTCTATTGAACTCATATGTACCTTTACTGTGTTTTTCTTATTTGTTTCTTAAAAAAAATCGTGAACAGATCCAAAACAGTCTAGAAACAGTACCAAACAAAAGTGAATAGTATCGAAAAACCTGAATAGTACCTAAAAAATCCTTGAACAGTACAAAAAAAGTGAACAATAACAGAAAAAATGTGAACAGTACCGAAAAAGGGTGAATAGTAGCAAAAAAAATCATTGAAAAGCACGTTGAGTTTCCTTTTTTTTAAACCTTGGGTAGATTTGAAATTTGTTCTTTGAGCTCTCGAGTTTTTGTTGAGTTTTATAATATATTGAGTGTCTTTCTTTGATTCTTAGTTTACTTTCTTGTTTGTGTCTTTCTTTGCTTCCATTACATTGAATTGGACAATTTTGCATTCATATTGTTCAATTATAAACAAAAATCATTGCGTACATGTTGGGCCCAAAATATTTTTTTCTTGATGAATAAGTGTGAGTTACATCAATTATAAGATCTTTAGGAAAGTTTGTGGAGTTAATTCTTATGTTGATGTTAGAAAGCTTATATGATATGGGTTGATTGAATTAAAGTGTTAAG
>JAOQMP010000002.1:5212297-5244576 GCA_027563575.1 Erythroxylum pedicellare
ACAATTTTTAATGGACATTAATAAGTCTTAGTATAAGTGGTTAGAGTTTAGCCTACAACATGTTCACAGTTTGAAAAAAAGTTCCTTTTGGACACATATACATCACTATTTTCACACATTATCTATTATAGTTATTTATGATAGCCCACATATATATATTACCAAATCATTCAACATATTTCATATTCAATTAATTATTTACGCAATGCCAATATCCAAATATCATTAACTAAAACCGAATTATTATTAATTTACAATGGCATAATTTTATACTCAATTAATTATTTACCTAAAGCCAATACCCAAATATTGAAAATGAAATCCCATTCCACCAATTTTAAGAATGTGTCAATTAATTATTTAAGTCTTTGCATTCTCAGTTTTTAATTTTATTTTAAGTTGTTTCAAACTTTCAATTCAACTCATCACAAATTCACATGTCATGCATTTCAATCATCAAAAAACTTAAACATAAATCTCACGTAAACCAATCCATAATCAATGAACCAAACTAGAAACAAACCAAAACAAAGCTGTGAATCATTTCATTCAACTCCAATGTCCGATCCAATATCCAACCTAGCTCAAATCACAAATGCAATTCATAATTTAATTCCAACTTTCAAGTTCCCTGTTCCAACCGATTCACAATAAAAAATGCAATTAAGTAGAAAAAATTAATTGAAAAGACAAAATACACCCAAAAAACATTCACAATTTTAGGTTTTTGGGTTGGGTTAGACTTAGATCTAGAATTATTCTAGATCTGGCAGCTACAGACACGTGGAGGAGAGCAACTGATGACATTATGACAATGGCGTAGAGGAGGTTCAGTGATGGTGATGGTGTGGTGTGGTGGTCCTTGTAGAGGAGGGCTAAAGATGGTGTCGTGTTTGCATGGAGGAGTCAAGGAGGGCTTAAAATGGTGTGATGCTGGTGTGGATCGGGGAGGAAGATGACAGTCACCAAAGACGGAGCAGCATCGTTGGAGATAGAGAGGAGAATGAGAGAGAGAGAACGGAGGTGAGTGAGAGTTTGTGAAAAAAAAATCAAAAGGTAAGCAGAGTATCGAGTGTGTAGAGGTAGGGGTGGGTTTTAGTTTTAAGTTAAAAAATTTTCATATTTGCAAAACAATCCTAACTTTTTTAAAAGCTTACGGTCTAGCTGGTATTGGCTAGTATCAAACGAAAACTCTCGGTACCGACTGGTATCAAAGACTAGTACCAAAAATCTTAATACCGTTCTATTTTTCGGCCAGTACAGTATATTCTAGTCGGTATCGACCAGTATGGAATGGTATTAGTACCGTTGCTGGTCCTTTTGACTTTACAAGACAAACTCCAAAATACTAGAAGCAAAAGTTAAGTGCGATTCGCCTACTGAGAGCATAGACATGAAGGACAGTTTACTTAGTCTGTCTCTGACAACATTGGTAAATAAAGACCAAATTGAATTAGACCATGCATTTTTGGAGGCAAACAGTGAATTATCAGATTAAGCAAGGCTTAAATTGTAGGTTGAGTTGCTATCTGATAAAAACAACAAACTGGATGAGGAGAACAAAAAATCGTTGAGGCATCACCAGGGAGAACGAAGCCCCGATGGCCCTGGTGGAAATCATGCAAATAGTACATCTTTCAATGTAACAAAGTAAAGGGAAGAATATTAACCTTCGTTTTGCTTTACATTTGTATCCAACAAGTTCGTACAGATTCACACACAAGTTCGTATAATTATATAGATGTTTGCATTTGTGGGGTAATTTTCTGCTAACAGAGAATCTCGATCGTAGGAATATACTTTTGCTTTGTGCATATGCTCTCTAGTTGCGTGGGCCGTTGAAGTGTGTGAAAAAGTTGCACGCTAGCACATAACTCTCCTGACGATAGGATGCGCAAGAAGTGAGCAAAATCTTTCTAACAATGCATGGTTTATACAGAAATGAAAGATATGTTTTCTCTTTCCTCTTCTCGCAGGCATATATCTTCCTGTATGCGACTCCGATAAGTTTCGCTTATATGCAAATTTTTACAAAGAGACTGTAAAAGATTAGCGTTACCTGTTTTTCTGAGAGTAACTTTTCCATGTTACCAGAAACGTTGTTGATTAGTGTGCCGCCTTTTTATTTCTGTTCTCTGGTTTGTAGATGTACAGAGGATATGGTATTGCCTTCTGAAAATACAATTCAAGGAAATGTTAAAGAGTAATTGTATTAGTTCTCACTCTCCATTGACATGATGTCGTGTCTGTGCACAGATAAAAATAACTAAAGATACAAGATAGAGACACTCTTTCATTTCCACATTTCACTTTTAGATGTTGAAATTTTGCCTAAAATATTAGGTATAGCTCGAATGATTTTGACAATCTTTTACAGTTTGCAGGATCTAGTTTCGGTCAGAAGTTGAATGATGCAGGTTCTTAGCCCTTGTATCTTACCTGTTTCTTACGTTTTTGCCTTAAGGACAGGCACCTAACAGAGAAGACACGAAACAAATGTCTCTATCTGCAAAATTCTGAATTGAGAAAAGATGAGAATGCCCCCAAATAACCACTCTTTCTTTATTCTAATTCCCATGTCCTTAAAGTCCAATGAAGCTTTAAAAAGAAGTAATGATGATATTCCCTCCAATGCTTATGGGTCACCGTCTAAAGATAACACTACGCTAAAAGTAGGGACAAAAGGGTATATGACGACTTATCTTTTTAGTTTTTTCTTTTATAATTAAACTCCTTAAACTCAAAGCATCAAGTTTTAAGGATTGACTTGTCCTTTCAGTTTTTTAGGAACGAAGAGAGAAGCAATAAATATGATAGAAACAGGCGCAAGTAAGGATATGTCAATTGGAGGTGGAGCCGTGCCCTTTTGAAGTGGATCAAACACGGCGTGGTTGGTAACACTACACACAGAAACAATAGAGTAGTTGGCCTGAACCCAAATGGAACTCATACAGCTCAACCAAGTTAAAAGTCACCGAAACCCATGCCTCAAAAAGCTCACATAGCCTTTTAGCATTTGGTGGAATGAAGTAGTTTAAATTTGATAATCATGCCAGTGGTCTTGATCAAGTTTAATGGTAATCATCTGGATGGTGACCCTATTCGCTTCTTAGGTTCACTGCTTTGATCAACAAAACGACACTCCATCTTTCCACAAATCGTTATCTTCCCAATTATCTGATGAGAAAATTGTAATATGAGGGTCCAATCTTGCTGGCACTATTCAACACCCTGTGTTTAACTTTATTCTGTGCCAAAAACGACACTCAAAATAACATTATTTTTAGTACGGAACAGAATTGAAAAATGCTGTTGGGTATAGGGGATAAGACCCAATCTTGCTTGAAATATCACTGTTCCTTGCTGTTATGAAAGAACCACCTGCTCCTCTGTTGATTTTGGACAGATACGTCAGTTGAAACTATCTCTCCGCATTGAAGATGGAACGTTCTGATTGTTGTAAAGCACATTGGACTCTCGTTTAGACCTGAGGAGGAATCTTTTTGACAATTAAGCAAGCGACTACACCTGTATTGTTTTCCAAATAACCTACTTTTAGATTTATGCAAAGAATTCTGTGGCAGTGGATACTTCGTATGGTTTAGAATCAGGATTCAGGTGGTGCACGCAAGACCATCTTCGTTTTAATGACTAGTGAGCATAAGTTCTTGTTATGTATAGAATGTAGAACAACTCTAGAAAACCAATCACAACTAGCCTATCTTTCGTCTAGTCTAGACTTTTAATTGGCCTTGAGTATGTCTTAAGTATGTTCTATACTTTCTCACCTTTTCCTATCTCAAGTTACCTACCATACAAACTTCTCAAGATGTGGAATAGACGGTCGCATCACTCTCAGAAGAAGTACACTTATTTGGGGAATTGACATATGCTATAATTTGTTTCATACACGATAATGGTCGAAAGAAACATTTGAACCAATAATTACCTGTTATCTTTAAAGAGAAATAACGCTGCCTTTCCATTGATGGTTGAACTGGCTTTTAATTTTATTCAACACATAATAATAATAGACCCTCAGCTAACAAATATGCCAAACTGAAGCATACCCCATTTTCTCAAGCATTAGGTGAGGAGTATGTCGCAAGTCATCAACATGGAACTAGTCCGTCTAGCAATCTCACAGTTAAGAGATATCAAGTGGACCTAACTCTACCGACTCCATTAACACTCGCACTCCTATATAAGGAACCACCACAAGGACTGATCTAAAGCCAGCATAACAACCATCCCATTAGAGCATCTTCTCTTACTCTTTTCCTCTGAAAAATGGCAAACTTAGTACTTAGAGGAGTTGTTTGTGCGGTACTAGCCATGTGTATGGTGGTGCCGAGTTTGGCTACAGCTTACACAGTAGGAGACACCGGAGGCTGGACAATGGGCAATGATTATAGCACATGGTCGAGTGGAAAAACCTTTGCAGTTGGAGATAGCCTCGGTGAGTCCTCATCTTTTATTAACTTCGGCGATAAAAAAAGTATAGTTTTTCCAATAACCACATAGATTAACGTACGCATTATTCTCTGTTCTGATACGACAGTATTTAACTATGGAGGAGGCCACACTGTTGATGAAGTGAGTGGAAGTGACTATAACACATGTACAATTGGCAATTCGATCACTTCAGATCAAAGCAGTCCCACCACCATCACCCTGAAGACCGCTGGTACTCACTACTTCATCTGCGGTGTTCCTGGTCATTGTGGAAGTGGCATGAAGCTTGCAGTCACAGTTGCCGCTGCAGGGTCTTCAACGCCGCCGTCAAGCTCATCAGGCACTCCATCTTCCAGCGCCGGAACTAGTACCACCACCAGTCCATCAACTTCCAGTAGTAATACCACAAGCATCTATAGACCAGCATCTAACATCCCTGAATCCTCTGCAGGTGCTGTTTCACCATTTGTAGCTGTAGTGGCTACATGGCTTGCCTTCTGTTTGATGTTTTTCTTTTAAGTTTGGTGCAGTGCTTGGCCACGATAGCCAGGATAGAGGCAGTGCTCGTTTTCATTTGAAAATTTTCCTTAAAATCATTTGTACTGTTTCTGGTATGTGAGTTCAGGATGAGGGGTATTCCTGCTTTCCTAGGAAAAGTAGTTACTGTTGTTATGATCGACACTTGATGTATAAACATTAGTTTATGTTGGCGTCAGTATCATGCATTTTTATTCATTTGGATCTGGATTCTGGAAGCGACATAGGAACAACATCTCCATCCCGACGTAGTTCCATACAAGGTTTTGTTGTCCAAAGAAAGTACATTTGTGAGTTAAAGATCCCAAATCAAGGACGGAAATGGTAAGTAATCGTGCCTAGTTTGTTATTTAATTAAGGATCTAATCTGAAGACGTGTCGGTGAAATGACGATACTGTATAAATCGAAACACTGAAGAACGTCTAAATTATCTAGCAGGCTCCAAGAAGACCATTAGAGTTTATGGATTGGACTGGTAAAGCATTGTGAGAAAGACTAGGTGTGGAGGATTTCCTTCCAAATCCCAGACAAACGGTTCCAACGTTCACTCTTGTTCTACATAGCCCAGTTCTTTTATTCTTTTCATAGGCTATTGAATTGGGCCTTTTTAATTAAGCCATAATTCGTACTTAAAGTCCAGTCTTAATGCTCGCACAGGCACAAGAACTGCTTTTTCCAAAGTAAGATAGATTCTTTTATACGCTATTAAGATGTGTAGGAATGGGCAGCTTTTCTTCAGACCAAACTCCTGAGTCATTTTGTTATTTTAGTTGTAATTCTTTACAATTTCCATATTAACGGAAACAACATAAACAGATCACACACTGCAGATTTTTCATGTATGCACGTAAAAGGAAAATAGAACTTCATAATTGGTCCTGTCACGGTCGCAGGGTAAGAGTTGATATAACACCAACAACCTACTCCTGCGGATTCTATTATTCAGCCAGGCAAGGCAAAAGTTTTAGGGACCATTGCTTTGTCCGATTGGCCTGGTTCCTGCATTCATATCAAGTAAGTTCCGCGCAGGAATGGACTTGACCAAGAAGACCATACCAATTAAGAAAAAAAAATAAACACATAATTATAGTGCCAACCTTTCTATGATATCACTTGTCAATATAAAAAATCTAGTTAAAGAATAAAAGGATAACATCATAATTCGATAAAGCTTTTAATCTGGAGTAGGAACCATGATAAATATTCCACTTTGCAAAAGTTGCCGTCCCACAAACACATGTAACATCTATTCTTCCAGCAGGTAAAGCCCACTTTGTGGAGGGAGAAAGTGTCAAAAGACAAATGGGGTACGTGGCCACCAACTATGTTAACAAAAAGTTTAAATTTTATCATCTTTTGTTACCATCACATTTTACTGAATTAATAAAAGATTGATGTCTGTTATGTGCAATTTCAGGTAATCGGATTGGCTCCAGAACTATACCCTGTTTGTGGGCGTGGCCACTCTTTCTTACAAAACATATGTTTGTTTCAGATATATAACTACAATTGAGACCGATAATATACAGATTCAAACCCCACCCCGATGAACGTTTACGTATTTAAAAACATGTCTTCTTGTCGTCTTCTTTTAGTCCTCTCTCTCTCTCCCGTGTAGTGTTGTCGAGAAAGCACATGGATGTCTGAAACCTCGGCTTAGTTTTACAGCTGTGATCACATGACATCCATCTTACAACCGCATCCCCCCACGTGACATCCATCTTACAACCGCATCCCCATAGCCCCAAGGCCCTAACTTTCTTCTTCAATTATTTAGTTATTTCTTGAAGTATTTAAGCAATGCAATTAATAGAGAGTGAGTTATATCATTTTCAATAACAATATTTCATCGCCTCAGAATCAGCTCGAAACAAGACATTCACTCTATAATAACAAGAATGGCATAAATAAATATAAAGTGAATATAATTAAATAATAATCAAATTCTCAACAGTCAAAATAACGCAAAAGTCACTCATCACTGTCCATAGACACCCAATAAAATGTGAAAAAGCAAGAGACTCATAAGCCTAATGTAATGCAAAGTTCTAAAAAAATGAACTGCTGATGATAAGCATCAGACATCAGATCTACATCAACAAAGTCCACGAAAGAGCTGCTCCGACAACTGTCAATAACGCCACGTCTCTGTTCAAAACAGCACCGCTCCCAGGAGTTGAGGTCGGAGACAGTCCAGGAGGTGAACCTGCATTTGGAGTAAGAGCCACCGAGGGGCCTGAGCTTGGAGCCTCGGGAGCAGGCGGAGAGCCAGTAGGAGAGCCGGTCGGAGAGGGGGTGGGAACTGTCGAGGGAGTAGGAGGAGACGCCGCTGGAGGAGTAGAAGTTGTTGGAGCCGGAGCAGCAGTCTTAGGAGCAGGAGCCGACGGCGGTGATTTCGACGGTGCGACGGTTGGAGCGGCTCCTGGAGCCTGGCCCAAGGCAGAGATGGCGAATAAAGCGAGAACCATCAAAGTCACGAAGCCCCTCGACGCCATTGATGAGAAGAAAGTGAGAGAGAGCAAGAAGCCAAAATGACAGACAGACAGACAGACCGAGAGAGAGAGAGAGGCAACAGAACAGAAACACTTGACTAGGGATTGATGAGGCTGGGGTATTTATGGTAGGAGGTTTCAGAGTTGAGTTGTCTGTCCGAGTTCTTTTCTGAAATTACGACTACAGCCCTATTCAATAAAATTGTTAGTGACACGTGGTTCTCGTAAAGAATCTGGACTGTACGATTTGCTCCTCATCAACGGTCATCTTTAGAACGCGTTGATTTTAAGCTCCTTCGTTTCCGTCGTTAGATCACTCCTTCCTTTTTCTGTGCTTTTGTCTATTTTAAATTCATTTTTTATTTTTATTTTTGTTTTTTTTCTTTCTATCGAGTCTTTTATATAAAGAACCAGAACCAGTACAGAGTACAGACTACATAAAATGGAAGCGTGTAATAGATCTAGACAGCTACCAATTAATAACGGAACAAAAATTCTACTGACCGTTGTGATCGACACGTTGTTGGGTTTCAAATTTGTAAGTTTTACGTTGCTCAAAAAGAGATATTTCTTTTTATAGCGATCCAACTCAGCAACATCGATATGGTTACAGGTCAATCATAGGCATAGCCAGCCTGACTTTTGGATTGTTTATATCAAGTATTTCTTATAATGCAACGTTCCAATCCCACAAATGTTTTCATTTGTACTATTCCAATCTTACAATTCTTATTTATGTCAATATATACATTTAGCTGTGTATTAGTTAAGACACATCATAATGTAGAACCGGTTTGGAAATATGATTTGATAAAATGTTAATGATGGAAGGAATCATTTACAATCGACAACTACAAGCATAGAGGATTTGATTGATGAGAGTATAGTGGGAAGATTCCCTACTAACATGCGATGCCCATAAACTCACCAAAATGCAGTGCATTTTTCCTACCAAATGCATTATGTATGTTGTTAATAGAAGATTTTGGGGTATTCCATTTATGTGCATACGCAAGATTGCGTTGTAAGCACACGAGATATAAGATGTAGTCAAATGTTATGTATTGCGCCTGAAAATGGTAACGGGTAGAGTTGGCTCCGAGTCAATGTTCCGCTTTTTATTTTATTTTAAATTTTAAATTAAAAATATTTTATTCTATTTCATTTATTTAATAAAATAATTCGAGTGGGTAATTACTATGCATCTTTTTGACTTATTGATAAATTAAAATTTAATCAAAAACTTCAAAAAATTTAAACTTTGTTTTATTAAATAATTTTTATTAAACTCAAACTTTTATTTTATCTATTTAATAAAATATTAGTATTTTTATTAATTGAATTTAATTATTTCAAATTGAATCAAGTTATAAAATTAGTATATAACTTGATTTAAAATAAAAAAATTAATTTAAAATTGATAAATTTAAACTTCCCTAAAAATAATTAATTATTTTTATTTAAGTTTAATTAGATTTAAATTATTTTCTTAGTTAAAAAATCTACTTTAAGATTTTCATTACAGGGAAAGCAAAATATTGTTTTTTTTTTCTTAAATTAAAACACTACCCTCATCGGATAGTGAGCTTCAAGCGATTTAAGTTATAGAAATAGCGTTTTTACAAAAATTAAAAAAGACTGATAAAGGTAGGGTAGGTTGGTGAGCTGGGCCTTTTCCTTTTAGGCAGAGTGTAGGCTGTACTCAATGACACTGATCGTGGTCAAGAAAATAGAAAAAGGAAAAAAAAATGTAAATTGGGACAGCGGGAGAAGTGATGGGTCAGCGTGGGCTTGTACTTTTGGGGTTTCCCGACACACAACACCTGTCGTCGGGAGAACGACTTTCCCCACTAAACGTCCGATGAGGACCGCACCGCAGGCTAATGGCGGTGACTTCGTTCTCAGAATCAATTACCCCAGGACTCGTTTCCATACGTTATTAGCGATTCTAATGTATTAAAAATCCGACAGAAAGTAAATTAATAAAATAAACTTTTAAAAAATCAGTCAATTGTTATAAAATTAATTAAAATTTAAATATATTTAAAAATTAATTAAATTTTTAATAATTAAAAGAGATTATCTTTTCAATTAAATAATTTCAAGTTTAATTTAAAATTATTAATTGATTTATGATAATTTATTAATATACAAAAATTGACTATTAATTAATAACAATAAAAATTATTAAAATAAATAAAATTAAAACTAAACAAAGTAAGGTTTTAAAATTTTTCTCAACCATTTTATAAAAAAAATTAATTTTGTTTACTTTTCTGTTGCAAAAAACAACAATATCTAATAAAAATTTCGGAGATAATTTGAAGAAAAAAACCATATAAACTTGATGATGAAACTACAACTTCTATATTATTCCACACAATAATTTCATTAAACAAAACTTGAAGAAAATTTTGACTCAAAATTATTCTTAGTAAGTTCTAAATTAATCAAGTTTAATATGGTATAAAGCATTTGATAAATGCTTAGGCTAAATTAGAAGATGGGGAGAATGAACATTGTCCCCCGCACGCACTAGAAGACGGACCACTAGTTTTCTTACATACTTTCAGTTTTGCGCAAAGTTAGATGACGTAATTATGACAACACATTTGTCGGTCGCTTACTCTAACTACCACCAGCTTAGATCCAATCTTCAGGGTCCACAACCAACCTTCGAACGGTCCTATGAGCTTGGAACTGGTGGCAGGTTTGGGGGCACGGCTGTATACACCATATTCATGGTACTGGGGGTTTACCATTTCCGGCAATATATCATCCAGCCTGTAGCCCCAATTATAATCTTCTAGTTTTTATGCCAACTATTGATAATTAGGGAATGAATTTTCCTGAAATTTCCCCAAATTAAGCACCGATATTATAGGAAAAAGAAAAATGTTCATATGGGCTTAGCACCCATGAATAACACTGTGATACAATCTCATGTTCAGGACATAACCTTAGCAGTCCGTTTAAAACTGAAACTAAAGCACCCACTACTACACCGACAACTATGTTCTACATGCCCTGGACCCTGGAGCTTTATTTGGTTTAATTGACTAGCACTCCAGGTCCAAGTTATTGGGAAGTGCTAATTTGTACGGAGGTGGAACTCATACAGGTTTAGCTTCAAGAAGAATGGACGAGTATGGAGCCACATTGTAAGTGCTTCCAGTGCCTAGGACGCCTTCCGGGACGATGTCATCCGGAGATACCAGATTGGTGTCCACCTGCAATGTAACAAGAGTTTATTCGCAGAATCAGTCAGAAAAAACTTGGAAGTATCAAAATATAGTATTTTATATAACCATCAATCATTTTGTTCTACAAGTCCAAATTTGTAGACACAAGATTGTAAAAATGTCAACACTATATAGGTGGTGAGGAAGCTGATATTAGACCGACTAAAAGCATCTTTTACAAATTTGAGAAAAGGAGGTTAAAAGTAAAAACCAGTAAGTGGCAACTTTGAGATCCACCAGAAATGTAAAAGAAACTTTACCACACGAAGCCATCGCCTCTTGTATGGTGGTGAGGGTATAGAAGCTTTAACAAAATAGTCATGAGCGTTGAATGCTAAAAAGATATCTCCCCCATCACTGTCATGAAGCCTGTACGGGAGAAAAACAGAGTAATTCAACGCGGGAAAGTGGATCAAATGCATTACCAGAGAGGTATATTGACACTATCTTCATAACAAAGGAAACTAACTACGGTTCACCGTGATCCTATCAAATTCAGTTTCGTGTGATGAAGGAAAATGGAAGGAAATATTGACACTATCTTCATAACAAAGGAAACTAACTACGGTTCACCATGATCCTATCAAATTCAGTTTCGTGTGATGAAGGAAAATGGAAGGCATCAACATTTTCTTTAAAAAGTTTTAATTTTGAAGGTACAGTAAACGAAAGGTAGATGCATCTTTAAAATAAACACTAATTTTGAAAGAACTGTCAAAATCATGTGGATTATTGAATAACCAAATTGGCGATAAAATAAATTTTTTTACATGAAATTACTACCTTCATGAAACTAAAGTCCACAAAGGCAGGTACATATTTACCAACTATATTTCAGAGGGAAGACGGGTATAGTTTCTTACGTAAAAGCCAGGAATCTGCTTTCTGTGTTGTCCCAGTCATCTTCATGCCATGTAACATCATCCTGTACGGAATAGACTACTTCAGGGACTCCTTACCAAGATAAAAAATATGAGAAGTTCATAACATGAATGCAGTACTGAAAACAGAGATTGTTAAGGAAAGACTTACTCGGGTGAGAAAACTTTCATGTCTGAATACTCTCTGTGTTAGTCGGAACTTTATCAACTCAGAAAAAAACCTGAAGTGACTACTCCTTCTTGTGTCCAACTGTCATACGACAACTGTGCATTAGCCAAGTAGATGGAGGCATCAAAATGAGAGAAATGGAATGGAACTTACAATCTCCCACTGGAAATTATTAATAGATGTGTCATGTCCATAGCTGTTGTTATTTCCATAGCGAGTATGGCCATATTCATCTCCCATTAGCATCATCGGCGTTCCCTGGTGATATGAATTCTATACTTACACCATTGCTGCAAGAGCATTGGTACTATATACAAATACAAGCATGCATATGTAGTCAAATTATCATTTGTGGAGTTGATGCTGGGATATGGAGCCTCATAATCAGCTTTGGACTTTACACCAAGTCCACGATAATAATTCACAGTGAATAAAATTTTAACCGTCCGTGAACGTAGCCATATTTTAGTGAATCACATAAATCTGTGTATTTTGCTATTTTCGCACTTATTTCTTTGGTTGTCATGATTGATCGTTCATAACAGTTGGACGCATGATTGATCGTTCATAACAGTTGGACGAGTCCAACTGTTATGAACGATCAATCATGACAACCCAGGAGGAAAGTGAGTTACTATCTTGATAAAGATGCAAAGCAACAATCCAAAATCATCTCATCTACCATGAATCGCATGATAAATCCACATCACTTGAGCATCAGTGTAAACACCCTTCATTAACATTGACAGAATTTTAAAAACACTTCGTACCTGAGATATCATCAAAGCCAAATGGAAGTTTTTCACTTGCCTAGAGCGTAGGGCTTTAATATTACATTCATCCGTTTCTCCTGTCAAAGAAATAAAATGGATAAATGCATAATCGCATCATCAGAGATCTTTTGTGACTAATTGCAGAAAAATAGAAGACCAAATTGGCCCTAATTGATAAGAGTTTTGACGCTGCAGGCCCCAAGATTATTTTTGACCCATGTTTAGCTTCCATTTTGGCAGATTAAATTATTTTCCTCGACTACCATAATCCTATAAAATGATTTGTCCTAGAATATAATGGATTTTATTGCATAGCTGCTATTTACTGCCAAGATAATCGATTTCTCACTTATAAGGTTATTCACAGTAAAAGATGGGGCTATACGTTTAGATAAGTATCAGTTCAAATGCAACCAAACTTGCAAAGCCAAAGGAATTATGAATTATAGTTGAAGCACACTAAACATGAAAACTTACCTTCGAAGCCACAATTCCAGCTTAAATTGTCATTGCTTCCATCGTTTCCACCTTCTCCATTAGCATCATTGTGCTATAAAACCAACAATCAAGTCAGCCACTTGGTGCAGCTTTTCAAGTGAATACACACTAATTCATTTTTGAAGTCTGCTTTTACCTTAAAATTGTAGGAAACGAGATCATACAGTGTGAACCCATCATGCGCAATAACAAAATTAACACTATGAAAAGGCTTGCGATTATTTACCTGAAGAAGGAGAAGAACTCCAAGTCAGTAGTGTTAAATGAACGAGCAACAGTATACAATGTCTATATGAAAGAAGGCATCTCAGAAGATAACCAAGGAAAGACAACAGACAACAAACATGCTGATGAAGACATGAATAATTCTTACCCTGTAGAGATCAGCAGATCCCGAAACACGAGTGGCAAAGGAGCCTTTCATCCCACAATCACCCTATAGATGGTAAATCAGTAAAGTGAGGATAAATGGTAAATCAGTATACTGAGGCAAGCTCTATCAATCTTAAAAGAACAAATATAAAGAGGAATAGCTGATGAAGAAACTAAGAACAAAATAAAATGTCAAAGCAACCTCTATAAATCTTAAAAGAACGTATGTAAAGAGGAATAGATGATGAAGCAGCTAAGAAGAAAATAAAAGGTCAAGTAAACACCAACTTTATGAAGAGAAAAGGATAATAATTGGTTTGCCGAGATGGAATATTAAAGAAAGATAACGAAAATGAGAATCTTCAGCAAGCAAGATCCAAAAATCTAATTTATGTTAGTACTAGAACTCCTGTTCTAAACAATTGGTTAAATAACAATCATTGAACCAATAACCGGCAATCGTGAAAACTGTTACCTGCTTACCTTTAAACTCATTTGAGGACAAAAGGCCGAGCAGCAAATTTCAGATAAAAGAGATGGCATTATTTTATCCGTAGATATATCATGTTTGTTAAGCAAGATTTAAATTGTGGTGAACTTATAGGAACACAGCCCATAAATCATTACCTTGATAAATCTTCTTATGTCATCACGATACTTCCCATTCCATTCCGCCCATCTGCAAAAGAATACCTCTAGTTGATGGCCAATGTTTGCTTTTGCAAAAAGTAATGAACTTCTCACAAGCTGGCTAAACTATAGAGCACACAAATCATCAATATTGAAATTGCAGCAGATGGTGACAAGTTTTGAGATGGAATCCACCAAGCTAGTAGAAACTAGATGGGACAACCATAGTACAAAAGAGTTACCTGTCCCAATTTGGAAATTGTCCAACCAGATAAAGACCCCCACAATCCCAAGGCTCTGCAATGATTTTACATCTCGACAGAACAGCATCTTTTGCAATTGCCTGGTTTGTCAAAGAATTGCAGATCAATATACTAGCTGGTCTATCCATCACTGATATCAAGCTGATGCAATGTGGCATTTCAACTCACTCTAATAACTGGAGGAGAGTTGAGTGGAGAACCATCTGTTCCTCGGCAGAGAACACTCGCTAGGTCAAAGCGAAATCCATCCACATGATACTCAGTGACCCTGATTTCCAGTCAAAGAAGATGGCATAAATGATGATCGAACCAAAAGAATAGGTCTAAATCATAAACAACGAAACCATCTGTTATTGTAACATAACGTGTACTGGAACCTGTCTGTGCAGAATGGATTACATCATATTAGCAAAAATGATGTATGCTGGCCTTACCAATGTCTTAAGCTATCAAGGATGAGCTCCATGACCACAGGATGATTGCAATTCAATGTGTTACCTGGAAATTTTAATCATTGCAACTTAAAAATCTTCAAATATGCATTGCTAGAACACCTTAACAAAGCATGCCTGACATACATTTAGCTTAAGAATAAAAATCATGTCGGTGATTTATAATCAGAGATTTTAATCACCAAAACTTTGGCATCAGATCATATTTGTTGCACTAGTCATCTTGTCACATAAGACAAGAATATCGATGTTTATTTCCCTTCTCAAATTTAGTTGATGCAATGGAAAACAAAAGAATAAAAGTTACGGATGGAAATAATAAATTTTATGCTTTACTTGGACAAAATATGTTGCTAAAGAACTTGCAAATAAACGCGAAAACAAGTGGATGTAAGACATCAATCTTTGTATAGAAGACTGTTTCTTACGTGGCCTAGTTACAATAATTCCTTCTAACACAGCTCAATGGAGAACAAAATGGGCCATGTAATTCCTCACAACTAGCAAGGAATAATCTAGGCCAGGTGAAATCCTGTATCTCGTTTTCTCATTTTACATCAAGTCTTAATGTCATGAGGAGAGCAGAAAACTTCATTCAGAACGGAAATCCAGCAAAATAGGAAGGCAAGATCAGGAACATTCCAACATAAAGGGGAAAATTAAAGCACAATGATTAGAATTACCGCATCCACCAAAGTTTAGCAACTGGCCCTTGTTGTTTAGGTCAACCATGTAATAAACCTGCAGATGATTTTGAGATGTATAATTGACTAGCAAGGAAAATTCCACATCATGGTAGCAAATGTAGCTAAGGAGAATAGAAAAGCTACCAAGTAAAGTGCGGCTATTGACCTTTTCCATTCTTGAACTTACATTTCAGACTTTAGCATTCTTTAAAGGATTAATAGGGAAACCCCCAATATCATTTAGTGTTTTCTGAAAACATTGCCTAAGAACTACGTTAACAATAATAAGAAGAAACCAGGATATCAGTAATTAGAATGCCATTCAATTGGATGATTAATTTCATTCTAGCATATCCCATTTGAAAGCCTCCAATGAATTGAACAAGTAGGACCTCCAAAATGCAACAACAACAAAGGTGAGAAGCGCAAAGCACCTTATTATCTATGCCACGAAATGATGTGGTATAAGGATTTTCATCATCAGCCTCATTTGTATGATTATAAACAACATCCAAAATAACCTGCAGAATGAAGAATGATATGCTGAAGGCTTAATAAGTTCAGGTTTTGTACAATATAATCACAAATACAAGCACAAAATAACCAACATGAACACACACAAGCACAGATACATGAAGACAGTGCATCTCACATTTACAACTTGCAACAGAGGACAATTGAAGCAGGAAATGTAAAATTTAAGATATTCATTACCTCAATGCCAGCGTTATGCAAGGCTTTAACCATTTGTTTCAATTCATGAGATGCATTAAGAGGCCCTCCTCCGTCACTAGCATACCGACTCATTGGAGCAAAGAAGTTGATTGTTGAGTAGCCCCATGTATTGATCTTCAAGAGAAAGGTAAGAAGAAAAATTAACTGCTTATCATTTATTCCTTTTAGTTATGCACCAAAACAAGAGGTGCATAAGAAGTTTGACACAAAAATCTTCAGTACTATGATGCATCTCCAGCTTGATTACAGTGAGTATCTGTTGGGCTACCAGTAATGTGTTCAGGGTATTTCCTTCTCTCTGAGTAATGTAATAAGTTTTACACCTTATGTCAACCATATTTCTCTAAAAAATATTTAAGCCAAATGATTCGCGATTTCCTATGGACCCAAGAGTTGATCGTATCAAGTAGAGACACAGGACTTCAAAATACCCAATGCTTTTACTCCATTTCGATGGCTACAAGAGAATACATAAGCAAACCTAAACATACTATGCACCTTAAGTTATCCATATTTCATTGTCCATTAGCGTACAGTTATGTTAAATTAAAATATGCCTTATCTATTAGAAATTGATTATAATCGAAGAAGAAGAACAATTCCTTTGATGAAATGTCTTCAAATATTCACTAGTGCAACTAGTTATAAGGCATAATATGCACAACGGAAAAGTGCAGGAGATCTGAGCAAACAAATATATAAACAGATGAAGTTTTAGAACAAAATAACAACAAACACAATATACCATGTGGTCTCTGGGGTTTGGGCGCCTTTGGAACTCAAACTCATCAAATTCAAAAACAGGAAGCAGCTCCACTGCATTGACTCCAAGCTCTAGAAGATGAGGGATCTTGATATACAGAAGTAACAGTCAACAAAACGTGTTATGTAAGAAAAATCACATAGCTACTTATTAACAAAATCTGAAAAGTAATTCTACAAGAAAAAAGAAAAGTGAAGAGTAGTATATGGTCTAAATCAATAAAAAGATAACAAGTGATTCATGATCAAGATATTGTTAACTTTTCCCAATACTATCTGTGCTTAGAAGAAGCCTTCAATTCTACATATCCCTCCATAATTGTTACAATTATGGGATCAACAAGACAACTTCAAACTTGAATAGTAATCTACAAGACCACAAAATTATCAATACTGCAACAATGACCTGATGACAAATAAGGTGAGACTGACAATGATAGTGATATGGGTCCGGGCGCATGATCTAGTCATGGGACGATCCACCAGGGAGCCTCTTGATTTCCCTTGTTGGAGTTCTTCCCTTTCCTAGAAGACGCTATGTTTCTACGCAAGAGGGAGACCTGTCCATGACAAGGTCTCTTCCTCTCAAGCAATATTTCTATGATAAATTATTTGATGTTTTATTCATAAATAGCGTAGCCTTATACAGAGGCTGATTATATCAGTTTATTTAGAAAGATCCATAAATAGGACTTCTTACAAGAATAGGAATGACTAGTGTAGAAATAGGATGTTGACCTACTAGTTATCATAGTAAATATTTAAATAGACTCCTTCTAAGGTAAGATGTCGCAAATCTCCTATTATAAGGGGATGTTGCAAATCTTCTATTTTAAAGGGCTAATCCTCTTCCTGCTATATTTCGTACCCACAAATGCATCCTTATCTATATCATTACTTTCCTCCTCGACAAGGAGCTTGTCCTCAAGCTCAAAGTGTGGATGAGCTTGATGGAAATCTGAAACATTTTCCCACGTAGCTTCTTCAGCAGGCAATCCGAGCCACTGCACCAAAATCTCGCCTACTCCACGGTTCAAGTGGCGACCAAAGGACCATATACGGTGTAGGGACAACCTTGCCATCAAAAAAAGGTGGAAGGGGGGAATAGAAATGAGCCCTTAAAAGCCTTAAGATGAGAGACATGGAACACATCATGAATTTTGCTGCCCAGAGGCAAGGCAAACTGATAAGCCACCTGTCCACGCCACTTCAGCAACCGAAACTACCTTGAAGGGGGTAGTTCGCAAAGAAGAATGAAAGGAGGTATTATAACAATACTCCGCCCATGCAATCCAATCCACCCAACTTTTAGGACGATCCCCCACAAAGCACCTAAGATACATCTCGACGGTGCAATTGACCGCCTCAGTTTGTCCATCTGTCTGAGAATGATGAGTAGAGGACTGAGCCAACCGAGTCCCACACAGTGAAAGAGCTCCTTCCAAAATGTGCTAGTAAAAACCACATCACGATCACTAACAATAGACTAGGGCAAGCCATATAAATGAAACACTTGATCAAAGAACACCTGGGCCACCGAACTAGCTGTGGGTGGGCAAAGGGGAAGAAAATGTGTATATTTAGAGAATCGATCCACAACCAAAAACAACACCAACTTACCATGCACCTTAGGAAGTCCCTCAATAAAATCCATTTAAATGTTAGCCCATATTTGCACCGGCACCTCCAAGGGCTGCATAAGTCCTGCTGGGTGTAAATTCTCCGACTTATTCCACTGACACACTTGACAGTTCTGAATAAACTCCCTAATGGCAGATTTCATGTCGTGCCAATAAAAATCACTTTTAATCCGCTGAGTAGTCTTCTGAAACCCTTCATAAGTAGAATTATGTTTCCTTCAAGCACCGAATTAATCAATGAAGTAAGGGAAAGGTATACCCAGTTGGCGTAGAAAATTAGGCCTTCCCGTACAGACCACTTGGCACCGGTTTGTCCTTGCAGAATTTGGTCCTTTAGTTGCTATAAGTCATCCGAGGAGGCTACCTCTACTCGGACCTCATCAAAAATTCCACCCTAGGTTGAGAGAAGGTGCACAACAGTGCTAAATTGTCTTTCTTTCGAGATAAAGCATCAATCGCATGGTTGAGCACCCCGGCGTAATATTCGACCCTAAAATCGAACCCCAAGAGCTTACTCACCCAATATTGTTGTGGCGACATGGATAGCCGTTGTTCCAAGAGATACTTATGGCTGTAATGATCTGTGTGGATGAGGAAAGGATATCCTCACAAATAAGGCCCGCCAATGTTGTACCGCCTTTGCGATCCCTCTCATATGCTGGGAGTGTGAAATACTTGGCGGTACTAGATAAGGTTAGTTATACTAGATACACTTTCAATTGATTTGTTAAGTTTATAGGATTATCACGTTTAGATTAAATCTTATCTTTTGTACCAACTTCTTGTATATATCTCCTCTGTATCTTATGATTCTGCAATTCAATTGAAATCATCTTTCTGAGTTTAATATCCAAGCTTCATTATTCTAAGTTGGTATCAAAGCCGAATCATGGCTGATTCAACCAATAACATATCTATTCCTGTATTGTCATCCCTTGTTTCTTCTTCTTCACCCACCCCTGCTCATGTCAACCAAACCTTTTCAATAAAACTTACCTCCAAAAATTTCTTTGCTTGGAAGCTTCAATTCACTCCCTTACTGAACTTTTATAATATTCATGGGATCCTTTTAGGAACCGAACCTGCTCCTCCCAAAGAAATTCTTAATCCCTTTACCAACATGATGGAGCCAAATCCTGCCTATTCTCTCTGGTTCAATAAAGACCAGATCCTATTCTCATGGCTTCTCTCCTCCATCACTGAAGAAGTGTATCCTCACCTCCTTTGCCAAAGTTTGGACTGCATTAACTACAACTTATGGAACAGTCAGCCATGCTCAACGCACCCAGTTATATATTGAACTCCATACTCTATCCAAGGATGATAATAAGTTTGTCTCCGAATATCTCTTTCAAGCAAAAGCTACTGCTGATTCCATGAGTCTTGCAGGTCAATCTATCTCTGCTTCTTAATTCAGCTGATTATAATGGCATTATTGGAGGTCTACAACAACGTCCAACCCCTGTTTCCTTTAATGAATTACATGGTCAGTTGGTGGCTCATGAATTGCTTCTTAAAGCACAACAATCCACTCTACTGGATGTCAATATGGTTCAACAGTTTGCCTCCTCCATTAAGTGGCTCATTCATTGCTCGCCTTGGTCATCCAAATTTTCAAACTTTTTGTAGTTTAATTCGTCAATTTCTTTTACCATGTTCTTCTTCTAAATTGTCTTCCATTAAGTGCTCTTCCCGTTGTTTAGGCAAACTTCATAGGATTTCTTTACCTTTAACTCATAATCGCAATTCTAAACCTTTTGATTTGGTTCATTCGGATGTCTGGGTCCTGCCCCTATTTGTTCTTCTTTTGGTCATAAATATTTTGTTACTTTTGTTGATATATATTTTTTTTATTTACATGGCTCTTTCCTATCAAACATAAAAGTGAGGCATTTCATATTTTCTGCCAGTTTAAAACGCTTGTTGAAAAGCAATTTGATTCCACCATTAAAACTTTCAATCTGATTGGGGCGGAGAATTTCGCTCTTTACACAAATTATTTCAAAAAGAAGGCATTCATCACAAAATTATCTATCCTCATGCTCATGAACAAAATGGTACTGCCTAAAGAAAAATTAGGAATATTGTGGACATTGGCCTTACGCTTCTTGGCCATTGTGGTGCTCCTTTTAATTATTGGCAATTTGCCTTTGATACTGCAATTATTCTTATTAATCGGATGCCAACTACTGCTTTATCTTCCAAAATTCAATTTCAGGTTCTCTATAATCAAACCCCGAATGCATTTTTGGGTGTGCCATCTATCCCTTACTTCGTCCCTTTTAGAAGCACAAATTCTCTTTCCGGTCTAAACAGTGTGTTTTTTCTGGGTTATTCCCCTCGCTATCTTGGTTACCATTGTCTTGGTCAAGACACTGGTAAAATCTATTATGCCCGTCATATTACCTTTGATGAATATGTGTTTCCATTTCATCAAGTTACAGGTTCTTCCACGATTCTTCCTCAACCCGACATTCCTCCTTTACGTCCTTGGCTTCACTTATCTCGGCCCTTTCCTCCGACTGTTCTGCCATCTTATGATCCACAAGGTACTCCTCCTTCCCCTATCATTGATGTGTCTCCCGGTCCTATGCCCTTGTTCCCAACATCAATCCCGCCACAAAATTTTGATTTGTCTTCCCCAGACCCTCCTCATCCACCTCCTTCCCCTCCAATTTCCTCACCCGGTTTAGCGATTACTAACCCTTCATCTCAAATTTTTAATCCTAATGGGCATTAAGTTAGTGGTTGATCTCAATGCATAATCCTCTAGCAAACTGCCTGCTTCCTCTTTAGTCCCTTCTTCTTCCATCTTGCCTCAACGCATTCATCCAATGCAACTTAGACCTCCCAAAACCCGGAATACTGCCAACCTCACTACCACCATCCTCTCCTCTTCTCCTTCTGTTGAACCTACATCCTTTTCTGAGGCCAATAAACAACCTGACTAGAGAAGGGCTATGGAACTTGAGTTTTCTGCACTCTCAACGGAACCATAGTTGGGATCTTGTTCCTTGTCCTCCTAATATCAATGTTGTCGGCAACCGATGGATCTACAAAATTAAGAGACAGCCTGATGGCTCCATTGAATGTCTAAAAGCGCGACTGGTAGCTCAGGGATATACACAAGAGTTTGGTTTTGATTTTATAGATACCTTCAGTCTTGTGGTTAAACCAATGACTATTCGTTCTATACTTGCAATAGCTGTTTCTAAAGGCTAGCTTCTTCGTCAATTGGATATTGGCAATGCCTTCTTGAATGGTAACTTGGATGAAACTATTTATATGGTTCAACCACAAGGGTTCATTGACACCAAGCGCCCTAACTATGTTTGCAAATTGAACAAGTCCCTGTATGGCCTCAAGCCGGCCCCTACAGCTTGGTATCATCGGCTTAGTACTTTTCTATCTACTATTGGATTCACTGGGTCTCATGCTGATTCGTCTCCATTTATCTATAAAGATGATTGCCACTTATGTTTGTTCTAGTTTATGTTGATGATTTAGTAATTACAGGAAGTACTCCTTCTCTTATGAAGTCCTTCATCTCTCGGCTTGCTAAGGGGTTTTCTCTGCGTGATCTGGGACCTCTGCATCATTTTTTGGGCATCGAAGTTATTCCTCATGCTCACGGCCTGCTTCTCTCGCAACACAGTTACATCCTTACAATCTTACACAAATTAGGCATAAAGATTTGCAAACCAATCTCTACTCCTATGGTGGCGAGTCCTACTTTGTCTAAGACAAATGGCCATCCTCTTTCCTCTGCTGAAGCCATTTTGTTTCACCAGGTGTGTGGTAGTTTGCAATATCTTACTCTTAACCGGCCGAACATCTCCTTTGCTATAAATAAGTTGTGCCAATTTCTCCACCAGCCTACCTCCACTCATTTTCAAGCCCTTAAATAGTTGGTCCAGTATTTGCAAGGCAGTCTTTCTCTGTCTTCATCTCCCATTGTTCTCTTCACAGTCTCACTATGTTTAGTGGCGTCAATTGGGCTGGATGCCCCGACAATCAACAATCCACTGGTGACTTTTTAATTTTTTTGGGTAACAACTTGTTGGCTTGGAGGAGAACGGTGAGCAACTAGCTTGAATAATACCTTGTTGTAGCATCTTGGCGCATTGTCTCTCAATTTCATCCTTCTAAAGGTTGGGATACCGATATGGCCAAACTACAACTAGGCCAGAACCCAGTTGAAGAGTGATTCGATAATCACGATGTCTAGTGGGGGGTAGGCTGGTTGGTTCTTGGAAGAGATTCGGAAATTCTGCCAAGATTTTCTCCAAGCCTACAGTTTGCAGCTCCTGAATCTACAAAACATGCACTTGGATGCTTCTTTCCACCTTCTGGTCATACCACTGCACTCTTCTCAAACCTTATGGTCAAGGACTTAAAATCCCACGAAATTGGACCTAACATACGCAACCATTTCATACCCAACACCGCATCAAATACTTGTAATGGAACAACGAATACATCAATTAAAAAGGAGTCACGATGAACCTAGAGTAACACGGCTTCGCATATGCCTGAGCTAGGGACCCCGCTCCCCATTAGTTACAGAAATTTGTAGGGCAGTCGCTTCATTGATGAAGTTGTGCATGCTCCCTGGATCCATCAGTACTAGCATCGGATTTCGCACATAACTGCCTCCAGTTGCATAGTTTCGGCGTTCTTGATTCTAGTGATCGCATGGAGGGAAATTTTGGCTTCCCCAAGGTCTGCTTGATCATCTTCATCCTCCGAGTCTACTACTTCAAGCCAAAACAGCCGCTTACACTTATGTCCCCCTAAGTATGGCTTATCACAATTAAAACAAAGTCCCTTTGCTTGTCTTTCAACCATCTCCTCCCTTGAAAAACGTTTGTAAAAGGGGGTTGGGCTACTTCCCATGCTGGAGACCGATGTTGGGGAACCTCCCAGGGGGTTGTTGTCTCAGTTGTTAACAGCTGCAAGGCTAGCCCGAGAGCTTTTGGTTGTTGCCCAAGCTGAAACATTGCTTCTAGCTACTACCTAGGCAAAAGTAATTCGAGCTCCCCCTTCTTGGTCAATCAATTGCTACCATTCAAAATCCCTTCCTATGTTCAAGTTGTCCTTAGGATGTTCGGCCCCTGCATCTCCACATCTATCCGTGTCCCATCAACTAATCCCGTTGTAAATAGGCTCACTTGCTGCTCGAGTTGGAGTCCAGTGGTGCGTGCTAGTAAGGTTTGAAATTGACATTGATACTCCTCAACAATACTCGTCTGTTTGAGATTGGCTAATTCTCCTAGCGGATTAGTGCTTAAAGGGGACCAAATCTTATGTTGCATTGTGACTTCAAGTCCTCCCACGACATTCCTGGTATCTCCTATACTACCTGGTAATACCAGAGTTAGGCCTCCTCTATCAAGTAAAATGCAACCAAGCCTACTCAGTCCTCTTTTGCCATTCGTTGGCTCTGAAAAAACTGATTGCAATGATGCAGCCAAACCAAAGGGTCCTTTGAATCGTTGTAGGTGGGGAATTCCAATTTTGAGTAACGTGGTACCATTTGGGGCTCGGGATGCCCTTCATTCGGCCTCTCCCGTCGACTAGCCGAAGCATGGCTGCTGCTTGCCCCACCTCCATGCCCCTCACGATTCAGTTCCCTTACTAAATTGGCAATTCATCTCTTCGAATTGGGCGGTCAAGTTCCTCTACCAGAGCTCCTCCACTTGCTGAAAACGATGCTCAACCCTTTGCAGAAACGCCCTGAGCTCATTCTGGATATTTCCTGAGTCGTCCATCGTGCATGACTCTGATAGCAAATTGATATGGGTCCAGGCGTAGGATCTAGTAACGGGACGATCCACCAAGGAGTCCTCTTGATTTCCCTTGTAGGAGTTCTTCCCTTTCCTAGAAGACCCTATGTTTCTATGCAAGAGTAGACTTGTCCGTAACAAGGTCTCTTCCTCTCAAGTAATATTTCTAGGATAAATTGTTTGATGTTTTATTCATAAATAGCGTAGCCTTATATAGAGGCTAGTTGCATCAATTTGTTTAGGAAGATCCATAAATAGAACTTCTAGCAAGAATAGGGATGACTAACATAGAAATAGGAATGCTAACCTACTAGTTATCATACTAAATATTTAAATAGACTCCTTCTAAGGTAAGATGTTGCAAATATCCTATTTTAAAGGGTTGATCCTCTTCCTGCTATAATTCATACCCACAAATGTATCCTTATCCATATCAGATGGTAATTCTAAGAAACCAAATCACTCTGCATAGATTACTTTAACTTGCATCTATGGTCAGAATATTTTTGAATAAGTTTCTAACTATGACATCTGTAGCTGCTATAAGCTCTTAAGCAATTGATCAGGATAAATGTCTGCCTGGAGGCAATGTATTTACTTGAACTCGATTAGATAAGCCATTACCTTTTCAATTACACCAAGGTAACTGCCCCGGATGCTTGGATCTAAGCCACTAGATTTATCAGCTGTAAATGCACGGACATTTATTTCATATATTACAAGATCTTTCTGCAAAGACACAAAAGATGTATAAAAGAAAAAAAAATTGAAATTTGAAAAGATTAACGTTGAGTATGAATGAGACAAAATTTGAATTTAGAAGACATGCATATATTAATAATGATCAATAGACCAAGATTGACAGAAAAACATTGAGGTGGAGAAGTGTGTGGAGCCATGTAAAAAAGAAAAATGAAATGTAAACACAATGTTAAGCAACTCTATGTACCTGAGGTATGTTAGGAAGCTTGTAGTTATCTCCCCAATCAAAAGGCAAACTATCAAAATTATAAGTCCCAAGGAACTTAGTCAACTTCTTGTTGACATCTCCAAAATATCTTCGACCCTCAACTAACTTAGCATAAGGATCTATAAGCACTTTTTTTTGGTCAAATCGATGTCCTTGGTGCCAATCACAAGGACCATCTATACGATAACCATAAAGAACATTAGTCCGTGGCAAATCCTGCAATTACAACAACAGGGTACAAAAGATCAATACCAGTCTATCGAATAGAAAAAGTCATAGGAGCACAAAACATAGAAATGCTCGCAACTTATTGCATATGTTTCTAATCCAAGGTTACTGTAACAAACCAAAAGTAGCAGGATCTAAAGACAAAGGGGAAAATGAAACATCAATGTGCTTCACTGTTATAAATATTTAGATGTTTCACTGATTAGTTAATACTTTTTCTTATGTTGTCATCAATGGCACTAGTTCTTAGTCCAAGAGTCAAAACACGTGATGAAATGGTATAGGACTATTTACTGAGGCAGTATATCAATGACAAGTTAAATGAGTCCTTGAATGCAGGAAATCTATCTCCAAATGGAAGGTATATCTTGAATGCACAATGACATACAAAAATGCATGTCATAACTTGCCAAGGGGACATTCAAATTAGTAAACAGTGCACATAAAAATTTCTATGGCAAGACAAAGTACACCGAGAAAGGTGCTGGTTCCACCAACCAAATAGCATCAACACCTCAATACGTACCTCAATGCATATGTGCCATATGTCTCCTGTTTTATTGACACGAGGATTCAGAGGCAGCTCAATCATTGCATCATCCAACCCTGCAGGCTTTCCCCTAAAGAATTTTATGTCAGCAAAAGTGCATCAACTTTGGCACATCATTGTATAGCAAAAACTTAAGAGAGTAGTCACTGGAAAAAAATTGTTTAGTTCGTAGCCAATTAGGTGCATATGCGCATAGTAATGCCATAAAATTCAAATAAGGAGATCAATTTTAGGGTATATGAAAGTTCTAACTGAATTAATCTTCTTTCTAACTCCGGAAAATGTGAAAGAGCTCATGCAGTCAAGAACAAATGTGATCTAGGCAGCAGTTATAGGTGAAGGGAATTGCTACCTTAGAGGCAGTGATAAGCAAAGAGTAACAGAAGTGGCATGCTGTGAAAAGATAGCGAAATTGATCCCACTTTCCACTTCTGAAACTCCGAGTGGAAATGCCTGACCTGCAAAAGTTCTAAACGACGAGGCATTATCGGGCATTTCAAGGCGATCTTCCTAAAATCCCAAAAAGAAAGAAAGTGTGCGTCAGAGGGAGAGAGATCATATGAATTATGATTGTCTTTGGCGAAAGACGAAAATGAAAAGAACAGAAATGAAAACCAAAAGGGGGGTGGGGTTCAAAAATAGCATCACAATCACATAAACAGCTTAAGTACCTTGTCAGGGACACGTTCTTGAGTACCAGGAGCATAAACGTTCAAATTTCCTATTCTCTATTGTACAGCAGATATAAGACAGATTAGTTATTAGTTGAAAAGAAACACATGACGATCACATAAACAGCTTAAGTACCTTGTCAGGGACACGTTCTTGAGTACCAGGAGCATAAACGTTCAAATTTCCAATTCTCTATTGTACAGCAGATATAAGACAGATTAGTTATTAGTTGAAAAGAAACACATCAAAGGGTGGCGCGCGCATGGAAGTTATTACCTTTGGGGAAATTGGTAGGCCGAAGGAAATCGGTGAAGCTTGTTTAGTAAGGTTTAATCTAGAAAGACACAAACCAATGTCAAAAGCATACATTATCCAACTCAACTCGAATATCCCAATAAAAAATATAAAAAAGAACAGCCCAAATCGATATATAACGGTATAAGATAGGAGTAGTAGTACCCCATGCGAAGGAGAACACGAGAAGAGCCATTTGAGAAAGGCAAAGGAAAGAGATGAATGCGATCAGAGACAAGTGTAGGAGGTGGGGGTTGAAGAAGCATTTGTCTTCTTCTTCTTATTGTAGAAACTGAACAGAGAGCAGTGAGAGCGAGTGATTTTGTTGAAGCAAACGCAAGCTTAGAGCTGTGAGTGGACTGGTAATGTAGAAGAGCACTGGATCTCTGGGGATGGCCCAACGAGTGTCTGCCACGTCAACAATCTACACTCAGGGAGCTGGAAGTTTCTTTCAACACGTGGCTTATGCCTTTTCCCGATATATAATTTAATTGCTATAACTATTGCTTGAGATTTGCGAAGACTAGAATAAAATAAATGAATATCTTCCACTGGATACTCGAAAGTTCTTATTTTAGATTTTTCCTTTAAATAAATGTTTAATTATTATTTTGTAGTGAGAATTATTGAGCGCTGAGAAAGTGACAGCAGTAACAATTAAGAACACAGTACTTGTGCAATCCTCTCTTTGGTCGGTTTCTTCAACTGGGGGTAAAATAGTAATAAATGATTTATGGCACAACTCGCACGTCGTTTTGCCTTTTTTTTGTAATATTTTTGTTTGACATTTGTAATTGTCTTTGAATACACAATTAAAATTATAAAATTTTTATATAATTAATTAATTAAGAATTTAATTTAAATAAAATTTACAAAATTTAACTATTATCATTCATAAGTCATTTTTAAAATTAAAATAAATTATTATTCTTCTCAGCGCGAATTTAACTTTTAATTTAAATTATTTAAAGTAGGACCTCATTTTAAATTTCACAATTTTGAGCTGATAAGAAATTACTAAATCAAAATCAAATTAATAGAATTTTAAATTGAGACCAAACCTTAGAACGAACTCGAAACTATTGCAAAAGGCTCAAACCGACCTAAGCAAGACCAGGTTGGAGATCGAACCAAACCCGAACTAATTCCAATCTGTCCTAACTAGATTCATTGTCAACTCTAAAATTATTCTATTGACAGGGAATTATCTGCCATGTTAAGCTAAGGTGGCGCAGAAAGAATAAGGTTTGGCAGTTGGCACAGAACAACATCAGTCAACTGACTACTATGATGTGAGAATAGAATCGTAATCGCATATTCAAGGTGTGCCTGTTTGGGAAATATGGGGAAAAATGTATAGGTATAGAATGAAAAGTAGTGTTTGGTGTAAACCTATGATTGAAGAGCTAATAATTTCATTCCCCAGTATTAGGCAATACTCCATTCCTCTCGTAATCCAAAGGAATGAGAGTGATTGCTCATGCTTTTTAGCAGGAGTTTTGCCCGCGACTGTCTCCGACCTTCACTCAAGAAAAGATATTGTTTTCTTTAAACTTTTCTCTTACCTACATTTCTCTTACGTGAAACCTAGAAACAATCCCCGCAGCAAACAGCCGAAATCAAGAAATAACACCAGTAATTTTCTTTCTTTTTTTGGTCCATATAATTGCATATTTTTCTCTTCTTTTCTACTGGGTAAGGTTTTCGATTCCTAAAAATTACAAACACTGAAGAACTCATGCTTTCACGATTGTCTCTGATAGGCATTTGTGGTTTTTCCTCCTAACTAATCTATCTACCTCTTTTCCAAGACCCAGATCCTTATTTTTGCTGGGTTGGCCTGAATTCTATCCATCATAGCAAACTGTAGCCTTCACCAAGCAAAGGTGGGTGCTTTCTTTCTCATTTAATTGATGATTCATTTAAGGTTGTCTTCGAATAACTTGATGTTCTTATCATTGCGTCTGAACTTGTGATGAGTTTTAAGTAAATGGAAATTACCGCCCTAGCTAAGTAGCTCAATACATTGCTTGTATGCATGTCATGGCTCGTGTTTTGTAGTGGTATAAAAAAGAAAATCCCTAACAGTTGCGTATAACTTCAAGTTAGGGATTTATGTAGAAAAGGCCACATGTCTTCTTTATGAAAGTGGGCTTCAACGGTTTGATGGAAGTATTATTGGCGGTAGTGGATAACAAGGGTTAACTTAGAGTAGGTTTTCAATTTTTTTCCTTGTCTTTAATGGTCAGTGAAGGAAGGAGAAATACTGACGGAGATTGTCTTGAGGGATTGTGTAAAGTTATGCAGATTGGATTTATCACCACAATGTTGTGTTAAAATTTGAAAACAAAATTCTTTGACTTAAAATCTGCTTGCGTTGTTGACTTTATCTAACATTTCAATATCATGATAATGAGTAATCTAATGCTTTATTGCATTTCAGTTAATGAGCATTGGTGTTGCAATCACTATTTATGAAACCAACCTTGTTTTTCATCAAAGTTTCATTTTTTTTTTCATTGTACTGAATAATTTCTCATTTTAGTAAACAAAACTTTGTTGTTCTTGGTTGCATGGTGCAGAATTTAGGATCAGAGTTGGCAGTAAGTGTTGCTTCTCTTCTTCAGCAACGTGTTGCCTTGTCAATTGAAAATCGTAGATTAAAGCAGTATGTTGCCAGACTGCAATAGGAAAAGTTGATTACAGAAAGAATCTACTCTCATTTAGTGAATCCTCACTCATAGGTTAACATACATCAGCTATTTGGTTTAAAGTATGCATAGGAACTGATCTTCTTCTTGATCCTCTTTCTCTATTACCTTCGCTTCTTATTTTTATCTTTTTTCCATTGCTATTACCTAGCTTTTCAACATGCCCTATCTATATGTTGGACAATTATTTTCTTAATTTTTTAATGTAGATCAACATGGCTCGCCCCATATTCGCAAACGACGACACAAACTAAAGTAACTTTTGATACTTCAACAAACAACAAATAATATGATGGTTTTCTTATTTGCTATCCATTATGTTATCTATTGTTTGTACCTTCAATATAAGGTCCATGAAGTTAAAACAAAGGAAGAAAAAAGGATTGATAGAATGAGATGGATATTTAGATTGACCATGGATTGTGATAATGCCTACATTAGTGAACTTCATATAGATAAAGCAACCTTTAGGATATTGTGTGATATGGTAAGAGATGTCAGGGGTTTAAAAGACACTAGCAACACATCTATAGAAGAGGTTGTAGTAATGTTCATATACACCTTAGCTCACTATAAAAAGAGTAGGACAATAATCCTACTTTTTCTCCGTAATAAAGAAACTGTGAGTCGGCAATTCTATCAAGTTCTTTATGCAATTATAAGATTGCATCATATTTTGCTCAAAAAGTCGGAGCCTATTACTTAAGATTGTCAAGATAAGAAATAGAAACGATTTCAGGTAATTGAACATTATAATTAACCTATAACATTAATATCATAATTCTTATATGCTAAATCACCTTTAAGTTTTAATTTGTAGGGTTGCCTTAGATGGGACACTAATTAAAGTTACATCTCCTAATGAAGATAAGTCCCGATATCATATAAGAAAAGGATGTATTTTAACAAATGTTTTAGGTGTTTGTTGCCCAACATACAATTCATATATGTATTGCATGGTTGGGGGGCTTTGCACACAATGGTCGTGTGCTTCAAGATGCGATCTCAAAACCTCATAATGTAACAGCCTAGACTACCCGCTCACAGATATTGTCTGCTTTAGGTTACCCTTTGAGCCAAACCCCTCACAGTTTTGCTCTTTTCACCCTTGGGAAGATGCATCTTTGGGAAGAGATATACATACCTTTATAAGGCATACTTCGTTCTCCTCTCCAACTGATGTGAGATCTTACACTCTCCATCCCCCTTAGGGCCTAACCCTCTTTAGGGCCCAGCCTAGTTATTGGGCTCAGGCCTAAAGCGAATAATATCTATGAGCGGGTAGTCTGGGCTGTTATACATGGTCTACGAGTCCCTCGAGGTAAATTTCTATTACAATATCCAATTTTTTTCTCTTTGAGTTATTGTAGCGCCTCCTTATCGTAGGCTACATACCGGAATACCCTGAGGACATTCCAGTACATAACCTATAACAATGGCGCACTACCTTTAATCATAACATTCACTTAACATAGCATCATTTATCTTTATTCTCTTATAAACATCATAAGGTAAGTCATAACGTTTTAAAACCAAATTTTCTCATTTCATTTTATATAAACCGAATGTCTACAATGTATCTTTCAACATTCATACCTATACCACATCGTAGCCTAATACAAAAAAAGTGCTACATGAAAGAGGAAATACACAAAAATTTATCTAATATGTCTCAACTTAGCTGACCGACCTTTGAGTCATTCCTTCTTGTTCCCAAAAGTACAAGGCTAACTACTTGTCGCGCCTCTCAGTAGCTAAGATCGTCTCTCGGTCCTGAAAAACGAACGTTGCAATTTTGATAAGATTTGCAAATTCAATGAAGTAATTATCATCGATGGTTCACTCAATTCATGCATCACATCAATACATATAACATATATTTCACAAATTTGCATAATTAATCACATATTACATTCTCACTCAAGAGTAGACAATTTATCATTTTATCAATCCAACATACTTAATAAAATGCATATGAAATGCTCATATGACTCTTTTCTAATTATTACGTTGTTGTGATCGAGTGCTTAACTATCCCGTATCTATTGTAAATACCGGGCTCATATATAACTATCCTATATCTATTGGAAATACTGAGCTCATTTTACATAGTGAGCCTTTAGCTCTTATATACTTTCTAAGCTCTAGGCTTTTTTCACATTTTGAGCTTTAAGCTCTTTTGCGGTAGCTAATCTGGTCATAACTTCCTTTACGTTTCATGCATTCATGTAATAGAATGCATCACATTCCCATAATTTCATTCTATCATAGTTTTCACATTTTGAAGCACTTAGTTCGTCATGTTCACATACAATCAGCACTTCAATATCACATACATGCATCAATTCTTGGACCTTCATTGTTCAGCATCAACATAATCAATCGCATTCATATTATAATTCACAATATAGTTTAAAGCAAACAATTAATTGAGAGAAACCGTCTAGGTTGCTCACAAATCACTCCTGAAGCTAAAGCCT
>JAOQMP010000002.1:5244676-5256080 GCA_027563575.1 Erythroxylum pedicellare
TGCTTATTAGATTGTTGAAATGTTTTGATTTCGATTAGTATACCTAAATGTTGAACATCTCTATTTGTTTACTATTAGTAATATATAACTTTCAGTTATCAGATTATTTTCGAAATGCACACCAATGTGAACATCTCTATTTGGTTGACTATGTGTTTGTGACTTATTAGATTACATGTGCATGCTTTAAATTTTTCAGCAAAGTTATTTTTGTTATATTTTATTTCTTTGATAACTCTTACTTTGTCTTTTTTTTATAATTAGGAATGATTATGGCTGCCCATAGAAGGGGAAAGAATAAGTAGTAAGCTCTGGTCAACGTTTTGCAAGAACAAGCTTGTGATCCTTTATGGAAAGTAGATGGGAGATTTAAGAATAATTACATGGTTGAAGTGCATAAGATGTTGCTGAGCAAGATTCCCAATTTTGATAAGGATGTCGATCCCCATATTGACTCTAAGATTAAATGGTTAAGAAACAAGCACAATCCAATTTCTGAAATGTGTATGCAAAGTGACTGTCAGTGGGATGATGTTAAGCATAAGATCAATTGTGAGAAACAATGGTTTAATGAATGGTGCTTGGTAAGGATATCTAACTCAAAAGTTGATTGAACTCTTATTTTAGTAGTTTCTTTTATCATAATTATAACATTTTTCTTGTTATTACGTTTTTAATCTTCTTCTTCTTGTAATTCTTTTTTACAAAATCACAAGATTGCAATTGGAATGTGGAACTTTAAATTTCCATATTTGCGGAAACTGGACATGGTGTTGGGTAAAGATAAAGTGACGGGACTCAAAGCTGGGGATATAGTTGAAGCAAATGCTAAGGCTAATAGCTCAAAGAATACGATAGTGTGTTCTTCATTAGACAGTGAAGATGAACTTGTTGTAGTATCTGATACACAAGGATCCTCGGCTATTCCTTCAAGCAACCATGGAATAAAAAGGCGAAAACATCTATCACCAAGAAAGGAAAGTTCTACAAGAAAAAAAGACCAACAACACTTCAGAATACTATTGAGTCAAGGTTAAACAATTTTATTGTTAAGTTTGAGTCTATCTGCGAACAAATAGCCTCACAATATGCAGTTGTTACAAATGCTTTGATTGCGGAGTCTAAATCTGATTCCATAACTAATGAGAAGATGTAAGAGCTCATGAGTGAGCTTCTTAGTATTGACACATCTCAAATGGATGTTGGTAAGGCTGCTCTGTTATTCTGTAATGATCTTGACAATGTTCAGGTTTTATTCGCTTTGTCGAGTCATTTAAAAAAGTCTTTCGTACTTGAATTCCTCTATCCATTTTCTAGTCTATGAATCATTCGAGGAAGCATATTAATATTTTTGTAAGTATTATGAACGTATGATGCAACTGATGTTGCCTAACTAAGTTATTTTGTATCAGTTGGGTCTTTTGTAGTTGTAATGCAAACGATGTTTGTAGTATTAGCCTGGTTATTTTGCATCAATTAAAAGCTTTTGGTTAAAGTATTGTGTATACGATAGATATTTTACTTCACTTGCATTATTAGAAGAATATAAATTGTATTAAACTATGTTACTAGATTTTACTATAACAATGGAATGGTAGATATTATGATTATGTTGATAAATTGTACAATATTTTCGATTATTAAACTATATTTTAAAGATATCATGTAACTAATGATATATTGATACAAGAAAACATTGGAGTATTTTTTTTCTTCATGAGCTATTGGAAATGGAATACCGCAATATATTTGATTTTAAACATTATATCATTATAAATAGAGTGCATAAAATATAATTAAGTAAAATGTATTTAAATTTTGATATAAAACAAAATTTGTTAAAATTTTAACAAATTTTTATTTCGCAAAATTTTTAGCAAACCAACCACCATCAAAGATAATAGTAATCATTCTTTCATCTTAACCAACTATCATAATTATAATCATTATATCCATTCTCACTCCTCACTATATTCATTCCTATTCTCATTCTCATTATCCTCTGTGAACCAAACATCCCTATGTCTACTCAAATAATCTTTTGTACTATGGTTGGGAAAAAGTTTCACAAAATTTTGCACTTAAAATTCTACACACGAATATTAAAGTGTGGAGCTTCAGGAAAAGTGAAGCATTTCCAACTTATACATGCTTCTCGTTTTGGATAGGAATAAGCATCCAGTGTCAGGCAGTATTGTTATGTATTGAATGAAGACATTTTATAAATCATCATCTGAATGGACAAACATCCCAGAACCCATGATTCCTTGCATCGTGTCACATAGACTAAGCAGGAGCAAGCAGGTTTGGCCAAACCACACGCAACCTGCATGATATTTAACAGAGAGGAAATACCGTTTCAGTGGACCCTTGCTAAAACAGTTTGTGTAAGCTGGAGAACAACATAAGATTCAAGCATGAAAGGAAATCTTAAAATAGCGAGCAGTGGGGAACCATTAGTAGCAGCCATTTCCAGCCAGAAGCCCAAGAAGCAAAAAAATAGAGGCATAGGTGAAATAGGATATTCATTTTAGTCAATATTAATACATCCAAAAGACGAAGCCCAACAGTGAGATCACAAAAACAGTCAAAAGTATATCAGCCCAGGAGGTGATATTCAACTATTGTTCTAAACCTCTTCTAGACAGGCTTGATCTCCAGTTCATCCATATTTTTCACCAGCAGCAACTAATTTTTTATTGTCTATTTCATAGACAAGGAAGCAAAATCTCCACGGCACATATTCACTATACTATTGACATGATAATTGATCGAAATGACACCAACAATTTAAACATGAGTAATTTCCAGAAAACAACTTTATTATGAGTCTCCAGCTAAGATTGCATTCAAATGCATGAAGTAAACGCAAATAGCCTAACTTTGTCCTATTCTCTAAAGAGAAAATAAAACCACCTAAATTCTCATCAGAGTATACACAGCATGAGGAAAAGAACTGGAGATCAAATTCCGTCATTTTGATATTCATACTTAAAAGAAGTGAAGCCACTTCTCAAGGAGTAATTAATATCAGCGAGCATGCAATTAGTTTTGTAAAGGAAACCTAGTCATTACCTCCAACACAAGCCTGAGCTGTTGCACAAGTAGCTTCAAAGATAACAGTGGCGAAGCAAACAATTAAGCTAAAGCTTTTATGAACAACCCAATGCTTGGAAACTGCCATGATAGCAGACAGACAGGATCTTCTACCTAGCTCCCAAGAAAATCTCCCTTAGAAAGCCTATCTGATTGCAACAGAAGCTGAAGCTGCTGTTGCCTCTGCAATTAAAGAAACTGGTTGACGAGCCTGAAGGCAGGCACCTATGTCAAAGGGGTGCAGTTCAGATCCATCAAAGATCAGGTTGAGACCAGGAAGAACTACTTCTCTACTATCAGTTTCATCAGGATCAACTTTGGCAGTATTGACCACAGATACTTCTTCAATGGGCCTTGTAGCAGCTTCATATACTGGAGCTACAGCATATGATCTGCCATAATAATACATTCATGGTCATTAAGGCTCTTAACAAAATGAATTCTAAAGCATTAAACATACTGGAACAAGAAAAAGTCTCTTGATTCTCAGAATAAACTTGCTTCTTAAACAGAGCAATCCCAAGTGTTCATCTATATAGATTTACGTCAATAAACTTTCAAGTTTGTAACTGATAATTGTTTTCTTTTTCTTTTCTCTTCTCCTTTTGGCAGCTTTTACAGCTATGCCAAACTTTTATGCTCAGTTTAAGGATTTATAACATGAGGACACTTGTGTACAATAAGGAGAAAATTGCCAATAATTAGGGCACAGCAATCAGCATAAAGGAAGCGGACTAATGGAAACGTTAAGATTTATAGGGACAGACCTAAGAGTGCTGCCATCAAAACTCAGAACTTCGGTCCGGCAACGTTGTCGATTAGCAAGTTTTAGTCTCTGATGCTCACTCATGGCTCCAGATATAGGCGAAGAAGGATCAACAAGGGGATTCCATTTTCCACTAGCATAGTTCATGAGTAGTCGAGACGAATTCTTTGATTGCTCTTTCTGGTAAAGAAGTCTAGCAGCTGGACCTGTTGCTTGATACTCCAAACAGATATCACGTAATCTTTTTCTTAATCCTTGCATTGCATCATGATGAGCAGCCAGCGAATCTGACTGCAGTAACCCTGATGCAACGACCCTTTTGCATATATTCTTGCATAATTTTGGACTGAAAAGAGGCATCCCAAATTCTATACTCAATGGTACCCATTCATACTGCTGATTATCTGATGCAAAAAGTTCAGATTCCCTTTCATAAAAAAGTTTCAACATCCGAATATAACCTGTCGTTGGCAGCTCTATCTTTGATGTCAGATTGGTTAACAAAGAATTCAATTTCAAACTTTCTGCTTCACTTAGGCCCAATTCATTTCCTATGCAAAAAATGGAACCATCAGCGTTCTTGATAGGCAATGGTACATCCATAGTAGTGCATTTTCCAGATTTATCAAGATCATGCCTACTGAGGGGCTGCACAAGTATAGCTGAATATTTAAGAAGTGAATTCAAACAATGTAAAAGTACACTACCCTTAACCAAAGTCCCTTCAAATTTACCCCCTAACCCTCCAATGGTGGAGCCATCCCAAGACCATATAAGAGCTTTCTCACAGCCAAAAAGAGGTGCAGGAAGCAACCGTAAACATTGGCCTTTCATCAGCACAACCGACAATGGACCACTAGCAACAGTTGAATATAACACCAATTTCATCCATGGTGTCAACGACGAATGAGAGGGAGGACCAAAGTGGATGGGACCTTTTGGTCCAGGAATAACTGCTGAATGAGGAAGTGGGATTATGGATATAACAATATCATAATCACGAAGAAACAATCGATCCAAAGTTGCTGGTGCTAAAGCAGCCAAGCTTTCACAGCGAAGTATATCCACACTGTACTTCCTTTCCCTTCTTAAAATTTCCTTCACAACATCAGATCCTTCAATTGGAATAAGCTTCTCATTTTCATTCACATTTTTGCCCAACTTACACATCTGATTCACATAATTACCTTCATCAGATAAAGGAAATCCTGGGTTATTATGCAGGTTCCCTTCAGAGACAAGATCAGTGAAAACACGATCATTTTCAAGACTTGTTGCTCTTGTGGAGTCCTCTGTTTGGACTTCAGATCTATTGCAATCAAAGTTATCTAACTTTCTGCTCATAGTTATCTTGGCTGCAGCCTCGTCAACATTTGAAGATAATTTGACAATCTTATGAAAAGCTTCATCATCTTCCAAATCCAATGCAACTCCACCCGATAACAAACATTCCAGCACACAACGTAGGCTAAAAGCATGATTTGCAAATTCCTGCAATTCACCCTCATATTTTGCACCCTCTAATGAACCCAGATCCTTGCAAAGATCTGCAATACTAGCATGACCCAATTTCCCTGCTTCGTATAATGTTACAGCATGAGACTTCAGTCCTGCAAACAAAAGAAGCAACGGAATCAGATACAGCAGAAAACATATGTTCTAAGGGAATGTGGATAAATAGGCATATCGAACTCTTTCAAACCCAGCAGCAAATCCCCTCAAGTTTTCATTTAGAAACTTTCAATTCCCGGGTGTGATGCTGGCAAGTCAATAATTAATGTCTCAGAAAGACACATAGTCATCAGCCAGTCAGCATGTGAAGCCAATGCTTGGAATTCTCTCATTCAATTTTTTCCAAATTTAGGGATTCTGGAATTTTCAGATTCCAGACTACATGATAGGCATGTCCATTTTACTCTTCATTGAAGGGTAAAGAAGAAAGACCTGGTGAAACAGATCCCATCATAAGATAGGATGTTATAGTAGCATCAACAACAAAAGCAACACGAGTATGGCTGGTTCGTGGTACATGGTCTTCCATCCCAAAATCATCTTCATGCTGACCAACGATGCCATCAGTGGACATGTGCACAGAGCTTATACTGGCACGAGCATCTTCATCGTCACTGAGAATATTTTTCGGAGAACCAGGTATTCCTGAGTCTTGGAGAACAGATCCAGGATCAATCAATTTCACAGCCCATCCCAGTCGACAAGCAAAAGATGAAGCAGATTGCAGCTGTGAAAGGTCAGCCTGTAAGGTTGTTGAAAGTTCAGCGACAGTAGAGTTTTCGCTCGAAACCACAAAAACTGCATACAGTAACCTGGATAATGGGATCAATTTGCATCAGATTGTAATCTCATTGCTATTGAATCTAACAAAATGAACAGGGGACATCTATCTATGACAATAGTTGCCTTACTCCTCAATAGGATCTTCATAAGATTGTTCCCTATTAGAAACAAATCCTTCAAGCCTAGAAACTGCAACATCAAGAATATGATTAGTGCAATCCAGAATGAAAGAAAACTAGTGGAATGATATTGGATAACACTTAATCGTTTTCACATCCTTATTATTGAAACAGCCATTTTATGCCTAAATCAAGGAAAAAATTGAACTGATACTTATAAGATTAATGCAATTTACAAGTCCAGTAAGGTCAAAACATTAAGTTTAAAGACTTTCAGTACATGAATAGCAATGCGAGTATACAGAAGGAAATAACCTTTAAAGCGATCATCAGGATAGACAGGGACATCAAAGTATACCAATCCTCGTCGATATAAACCCCTTATAATTTCAGGATCGAACAGAATATATGAATTAGCTTCATCCTTGCAGATTTTATCTATTGTTGCCATCTCTTCTTCAGAGAGTTTCTGAAACAGAATAACAAGGATTTAGATCCAAGTGCACAAAAGTTAATCTCTAAGCATCTGGATATACGTGTATTTAGTTTAATTGATTTGTGCATAAAGCAATAGCGCCTTTGTGACTAAAGTATGTATTCTTGAAAAAAAAAGAAAGAGTAGGAAATTGGACCTTAAATTCCTCAAGTGTAAAGTTGACAAGACAAACTCCCCACCATGAGTCAATTGCAAAGTCAACAGGTTCTGTAGGCAAAAGTTCTTTAGCAATTGACTTGTTCAGCTTCCACATAATTTTCTGAATAGCTCCAGATTTGTAAATGATGGGTAAGATAACATCGTTTACTTAATATCAGAATATAATATGCAAATAGCACTGAAGAGAAAAGGACTTTCAATTTTATGTTGAAGAAGGTCATAAAACTATTAGAAATTTTGCACTAAAATTTCATGAACTGGAGATATAATTTAATAACATAAGGTAATGTCCGATGAAGAACTTTTCTACTTATAAAATGATAGTTATTAAGTAGAAGGAAAAACATTAACTCAAATAAGCTAATGAAACAAATAGCATATACATAAGCAAGAAGTACTGACGAAAGTAAATGGTTGTCTTCCTTATATTTTTCGATGAATTGATTCCTCTTTTCTTTTGTGGTGGAGTGGTAATCACAGGGTATTGGTGTTGAGGTAAGCAACAGGGCTCAATTTCAGAGTTGTATAGTTAACTGAATAACATGCTGGGGAGTTTATGTGGAATCCCGGACAGTAAAACACAAGCATGAATTCTGAAAAATATACACGAGTTACATGCTTAAATGCC
The DNA here is from genome assembly GCA_027563575.1 of Erythroxylum pedicellare. Classification (NCBI taxonomy): domain Eukaryota; kingdom Viridiplantae; phylum Streptophyta; class Magnoliopsida; order Malpighiales; family Erythroxylaceae; genus Erythroxylum; species Erythroxylum pedicellare. The sequence continues at coordinate 5,252,236 of JAOQMP010000002.1, forward strand.
AAGATTTTGAAACTCGTAATCAGGTCAATCCGGTACCTTAGATCTGCACTTGTTCATAATGTCAATAAATTCATTTCTACCAATTCCAGTAAGGCGCAAGGCATCAGCAGCACTAAAATTTGGGATGCTGTCGTAAGGTTGCTCTGCAAGATTCAGAAATTACATGAGAATGACTGAGGAATTGACATATTGCGCACAAATAAGTTTCCTGCCATGCTAGATGAGTAGACAATACAAATTGCAAGCTTCAGCAACCATTCCAGATTTTGTTAAAGAAGTGAGATATTACCATTTCTCATGACCTCGAACAGCATATCACAGTAATATCTGAAAGGGGATACCCTCATCACACGGCAAACATATTCTGCAAGGTGATATGGAAATAACTGCAAAAATAAGGTCAGAAAGTTAAATAAGCAGTATGCAGATAACTTCATAGAAGGTAAAAGCTAATAAATTTCCTCAATAAGATGACAATTAGATCAACTATCTCATAAGCTCTATTCCAGGAAGTATAGTAACAAATTTAACAAAACAATTAAAGTACAAAACTGCGTAGAGATAGGTTCTAATTCAGCCAACCATAGAAGCAAATAAGAAGTGACTAAAGGTGGTCAAACAATATGCCATAACATCTAGCAGTCTTTTTCTTCAAGAACCTGTAGAGCTCTTTCTCAGGCTGGTATTTTATGCCATTGTTTGCTACTAGTATTGCTCAAAAAGAAAATCAAAAATAAAAATTTACCAATCCAATGAATGGATAGACAATCTTCTTCCTTGAAACCAATTAATTTCTGATTTACCTCCAAAGCAAGTATGAAGGTGATGCTTTTTTAAGTAACAACACAACTATGATCATTTCTTGCATGCATTGCACCCACCTCGGTGGACAATGCTGTGTATATTTTGAGTATTATTTGAACTGAGCACAAATAACTCACCGCTAGATTTCTGCGCAAGTAACGCATCATATCTTCATAGTATTCGCTTTCTTTGCAGACTTTGCGGGCAAAACATTTATTCCATTGCAACCTTTTCTTAATGCAATGTTCGATTATCCTGTAAGAAGTCAACTTTTAATCAAAAGATGTATTAAGAAGGAATGAATAGAAATTTGAGACCATTGTTTTCTTTTGCCTCATAGTAATAGAATATGCATCAAATTAGAGATCCAGCCAAGAGCCCCCCTCTCTCTCTTCCACACACATACAAACAGCTATGCAAATATATGAAGATGTTAAGGATGTGATAACTTGATAGAGTAAATCATGGGATATAGCTGTTGTCCCATGATTTACTCATAGATACACTTTTCTATTATAATTATAACTCCTAATTATATATATATGATCAGCCTAACATAGTGAGGTTTAGGCTTTTCCCAAAATATTACTTGTTAACTTCATTAACATGGTATCAAAGCCCATGAAGAACTTGACCTATTGTTTGACCCACAAGAGGGCCCGTCATTTAAGCAACTAGAGAAGGATTTGAAGTTTGTATGGAGCTCGAGTGGGGGCCTATTTGACCTCCATCAGAAGTTCAGCCCTAATGAGGATTGTTTATGTACCTCTCCAGATTGCTCAAGTTAAAAAGAGACTCACATGTGAGGGGGAGTATTTAGAATACTCACATATGACTATCCCACATCAAAGAAAGAGGGGAAAGAAGACTATTTGATCTCAATTAGAAGTTTAGCCCTAATGAGGATTGTTTACGTACCACTCCAAATTGCTCAAGTTAAAAAGAAACTCACATGTGATGGGGTGTGTTAAGAATACCCACATGTGAGTATCCCACATCGAAGAAAGAGGGGAAAGAAAACTCACAGATGTAAGGTTTTGATTATATGGAAACCTTATCTGCAGTTACCTTTTCTCTTGTTGCCAAAATGTCTTCTATTCATCTACTTATTTTCTTAGGTGCATCTTCCCATTGGCCTTTATTCTAACTTGATGTCAATAATGCTTTTCTTTATGGTGAGCTACAAGAAGAGGTTTTTATGAAGCAACCACTTGGTTTTATTGGGGGTGGGGTTGTTTGGGAGATTAAGTGAAGTTGTTATCAGCTTTGGCTTAAAGCAAAGCCATTATGATCATTCTTTATTTTGGCAGAGGACTAATGTAGAACTAATATTAATGTTGGTTTATGTGGATGAAATAATTATCACAGGTAGTGATGAGAGAAGCATACAAATGCTTAAAAACTTCCTACAAAGTCAATTTCAAACAAAGATTTAGAGCAACTCAAATATTTCTTAGGCATTGAAGTATCAAAGTGTAATAAGGGAATATTTATTTGCCAAAGAAAATATGTTCTTGATTTGTTAGAATGATTGGTGCAAAACCTCTAGAAGTTCCTATGGCACCCAACTTGAAACTTTGTGCAAAAGATGGAGAATTACTTGAGGACACTGAGCAATATCGGTGATTAGTGGGAAAACTTAATTATCTCACTATGACCCGACCAGAATAGCCTATTGTGTGAGTGTAGTAAGTCATGAGTACACTAGATACAGCTCATTGGGATGCACTAATGAATATCTTGAGATATCTAAAACGAGCTCCCAAAAAAGGTATACTCTATTCAAATCATGATCATAAAATGACAGAAGCATTTTCAGATGCAGATTGGGTAAGGTCTCTGAGTAATAGACGATCCACTTTAGGTTATCGTGTGTTTATGGGAGGGAATTTAATCTCTTGGAAGAGTAAGAAACAATCAGTGGTAGCTAGATCAAGTGTTGAATCAGATTACAGGGCTATGTCACAAGCCACATTTGAGTTGATGTGGCTAAGACAATTGCTTGATGAGATAGGTATCATTTATACAAGTCCAATGGAGCTATGGTGTGATAATCAAACCACTCTTCACATTGCTAAGAATCCTGGTTTTCATGAGCGAACCAAACACATTGACGTTAATTGCCATTTTATCGGGGAAAAAGTTCAACAAAATTTGATTTCATTAAGTCATGTGAGAACTGGAGAGCAATTAGCGGACATCTGTACCAAATCATTAGTGGGGAGTCGAGTTGATTATATATGTAACAAGCTGGGTATGGTTAATATTTATGTTCCAGCTTGATGGGGAGTGTTAAGGATGTGATAACTTGATAGAGTAAATCATGGGATAAAGCAGTTATCCCATGATTTACTCACAAATACACTTTCCTATTATAACTGCAACTCCTAATTATATATATATGATCAGCCTAACATAGTGAGGTTTAGGCTTTTCCCAAAATATTACTATTTAACTTCATTAATAGAAGACAAATAGATAAATAAGTAGAGACATATTTATATAGTATGTGTGTGCATGAGTGTAGTGTGAGTGCGAGTGCGAGTGCGTGTGCGAATGTCAACACAGAAAATCGGAATTCTTTTGAAGGTTATACTTTCTATTTCTTTTCAATGGAAGGGGAAATTCACAAATTTATGCCACTTCTGCATTCTTGGGCCCCACCAAATCACATTTTAGAAATCATAACTGCTCCACATACGGAAATGCCAAGTTTACTACATCTATTGCAACTAAACCTCAATAACCTTATCCAAATTTAGATATGGTCTAGATGTGCTTCCTTGATAAAGCACATTGTGATGTAGGAGCATTTAGTTTAGATTCATAGTTAATATTGAATTTCTTACTATTTAGTACTTCTTAAGTTATTTGGATTCCTAGTTATTATAGGATTAGTATATTACTTCTTAATTAGTATTTCTTTTTTCTATTAGGACTTCTAATTTAGTAGTTCCTTTTCCTATTAGGAGTTGTCCTATACTAGTATAAATAGACAGCCTATGCTTGATTTTAATGTATGTCTTTTATCAATCAAATAA
>JAOQMP010000002.1:5277550-5308928 GCA_027563575.1 Erythroxylum pedicellare
TCAAATTATTTTTCTAATTTACCTACAAGTATTAGAAATCAGTGTATAATTTGATAGTTTATCATATAGTTTACATAAATCTGTTTGAATTAAAAATTTAGCCCACAGGCAATTTTTATGTCATTTGATTTATGTCTTTTAAGATATGTTTTACATTGGTAATACATATATGTAGTTTGTTAGCCTCAATTTATTGATAAGTAGTATGTATGTTTAATTTATGCAGCTATTCAAACTGTTAGTTTCTCTTATACAAGTTGTGAAATTCCCGAACTAAGGGGTGAAAATATAAGATTTGGAAGGGGAGAATTCTTTTTCATTTGGGGTGGATGAACATCGATTACACTATCCAAAAGGACAAACCACCTAAGGTAACAGAGGCCAGCACTGCAACTGAAATTGTGCTTTATAAATGATGGGAGCAATCTAATTGCCTAAGTGTGGTGTTCATTAAAAAAAAAATTCTGCTAGCAGTCACAGTTTCGTAGAACAACATGACAACGTTCGTGCTCTATTGAAGGTTGTTGATGAGCATTTAGAAACTTCAAACAAAGCATTTGCAAGCACCCTAATTATGAAGTTTTCACTCACAAGACTCACCGGTGTTTGAGGTGTGTGTGAACATATCACGAAGATGAGGGACATTGCGGCTTAGTTAAAGAAACTAAAGGTTGAGATGTCTGATTCTTTCCTCGTGCATTACATTTTGAACATCTTTCCACCACCATATAGGCCCTTTATAATCTCTTATAATACACATAAGGATAAATGGTTAATAAATGAATTAATGACCATATGTGTCCAAGAGGAAGGGAGATTATCAATGGAACATGGAAAAAGTTTGCAGAGTGCACATATGGTTGTTCAAGGAAAGAAGAAAAATCAAGCCAACTCAAACGAAAAAGGTTAAATACCTATCCAAGTTGACATTAAGAAGGAATCCAAGTGCTTCTTTTGTATAAAAAAAAAAAGGACACATGAAGAAGGATTGTGTCAAACGTAAGGAATGGTTTGAAAAGAAAAGTAATCTAATCTCACTAGTTTGTTTTGAATCTAATATGGCTGAAGTTTGTCATGACACATAGTGGATTGATTTTGATTGTATAATCTATATTACAAATGTGTTGCATGATTTGCAAAACCTAAGGAAGCCATTAGGAAATGAGCATTATATCTTATCTGAAAATAAGATATGTTCATATATGGAGGTTGTTGGGGATTACAATTTTATTTTATGTACTAGTTTTATTTTAAAACTAGAAAAGACATTTTATATTCCTAATTTCTCTAGGAAATTGATTTTAGTTTCAAGACTTGTACCGTTTAGATGTTCCTTTCATTTTTTAGACAAATATTTAAAGTTACATTATAAGTCTAAATTTATTGGGAGTGGTATATTATTTCATGGTCTCTTCCTTCTTAATTTACAAGATAATACCTGTTATAATGCAACACATGTTCATGATGGAACAAAACGTTATGTCATAAATGAAAATTCCTCTATGTTATGGCATCGGAGATTAGAACATATCTCTATAGAAAGGATTAAAAGATTGGTGACTGACGGAGTACTTAGTACTTTAGATTTTACTAATTTTGATATTTGTGTGGACTGCATAAAGGGAAAGCAATCTAAAAAATCAAAGAAAGGTGCCAAGAAAAGTTCAAACATATTAGAAATCATACATACAGATATCTATAGTCCAGATATAGACTCGTATGGTCAGAAATATTTTATCTCATTTATAGATGATTGTTCACGATATGTGTATTTCTACTTGCTTCATAACAAGAATGAAGCAATAAATGTTTTTTAAATGTTCAAAGTAAAAGTAGAGAAATAATGCAGTAAGCAAATTAAGATTGTGAGATCTGATAGAGGTGAAGAATATTATGGTAGATATAGTGAAGGTGGATAAGCACATGGTTCATTTATGAGGTATTTTCAAGAAAATGGGATAGTAGCCCAATATACTATGCCTGGATCTCTGGTATGGCAGAAAGAAGAAACCAAATATTATTATACATGTTGTAGAGCATGCTGAGTAGCTCCAAACTTCTTAAGTTTCCTTGTGGACTAAAGCTCTTAAGACAACTGTTTATATATTAAATCGAGTACCAACTAAGGCTGTTCCAAAGATGCCATTTGAGTTATTTAAAGGTTGAAAACTAAGTTTGCAACATACACACATTTGTGGATGCTCGTCTGAAGTAAGAATTTATAATCTACAAGAGAAGAAATTGGACCCAAGGACCATAAGTGGGTATTTCATTGGATATGTTGAACAGTCTAAAGGATATAGGTTTTATTGTCCATCGCATCACACTAGAATTGTGGAATCAAGAAATGCAAAATTTCTTAAGAATGACTTGATTAGTGGGAGGGATTAATTTCAAGATACAGTCTCTGATAATGATCATATGGACACGCAACCTTCCACCTCAAATAGTAAGGTGATTGTCATTCACAACGATCCTCAAGTTCAAATAGATGTTGTACAACCAACTGTTGAAATTCAACAACCTACTATAAACATAAATGACAATCAAGAAATTTCACAAGTTACTGATAATCTAGCATACCAAGTTATTCAAGAATTACCTGACAATATTCAGTAACTAGTTGAACAACAGACTCTATAGGAGAATGCTGGTGCAACATTAAGGAGATCTACTAGAATAAGAAAATAAGCTATTACTAGTGATTATGTTGCATATCTATAAGAATCTAACTACAATATAGGAGTTGAAAATGATCCTGAACCTTTTCATAAGCAATGAATCAAATTTATGTTACAATGATATAAAGGAAGAAATGAATTATATAAAGAACAACGATGTTTGAGATCTTGTTGAGTTGCCTAAAGGAGCAAAACTCATAGGTTGCAAATGGGTATTTAAGACAAAGAAAGACGACAACATTGAGAGATATAAGGCAAGACTTGTTGCTAAAGAATTCACTCAAAAAGAAGGAATTGATTACACAGATACATTTTCTCCTGTGTCTAAAAAGGATTCATTTCGTTTAATTTTAGCATAGGTTGCTCACTTTGATTTAGAATTACATCAAATGGATGTGAAAACGACTTTCTTAAATGACGACTAAGAGGAAAAGGTTTACATGAAACAACCAAAAGGATTTTCCTCCGCTAATGGTGAGCATTTGATTTGCAAGCTTAAAAGATCTATATATGGATTGAAACAAACATCCTGTCAATGGTATTTAAAATTCCATGATATTATATCATCATTTGGTTTTGAAGAAAATGCCATAGATTAATGTATATACTAGAATGTTAGTGGGAGCAAAAAAAATTTTCTTGTATTATATGTGGATGACATATTACTTGCAACCAATGATAGGGGTTTATTATATGATGTGAAACAATTTCTCTTTAAAAATTTTATTGTGAAAGATATGGGTGATGTGTCTTATGTCATTGGCATAAAGATACATCGAGACAGATTCTATGATATTTTGAGTTTGTCTCAAGCAACCTATATTAATAAAGTTTTAGAGATATTTCAAATGAAAGATTGTTTACCTAGTGTAGCACCCATTGTGAAAGGGGATAGGGTTAATTTAGATTGTTGCCCTAAAAATGATTTTGAGGCTACATCATATGATGTATGGTTAAAGAGTTTCATATATGGGTTTTAAAGATGTTAAAACCTACCCAGCCTGGCTCAGCCCAATTTTGGCCCAGTTGATCGGGCCACAAGCTAAGGTCGGGCTAGCCTGCGACTTCAAAAATGACGTCATTTTGTTAAAAACGACATCGTTTTTGAAGTTTTTAAAAAAATATATGGCAGGTTAGGCCACGGGCTGACCTATCCTAGCCCATTAGGCCACAGGTTGGGCCATGAGCCACCATGGCCCATTGACATCTCTAATGGGCTTAGTCTTATAGATTCCATTTTTACGCCATTGAGAATATATTGTGACAATTTAGCTGTTGTTTTTCTAGCTAAAAACAATAAGAGTGGTAGTCAAAGTAAACACATCGACATCAAGTTTTTATCTATAAGGGAACATGTTAAGGACAAGAAAGTGGTCATTGAACATGTTAGCACTGAATTGATGATAGCTGATCCTTTAACAAAAAGCATACCACTATTGAAGTTCAAAGATCATGTTGCTAGAATGGGATTGAGTTCCATTATATAGTTTTCATTGTATGGACAATGATATTTTCATGAAACTTTTGTAATATTTTCTCATATTTTGGTGCATATTATTGAATTTTGAAATTTTTGATTATTTTGGACTTGGAATAAACATAAAGTTTATTCATTAAGTAATGTTACCACATTCGGATTGATACAATTAAAGTATACTGTAATACATGGAAGATAATACGCAAACCACTAGAGGACTTATCACCATGATTCGTATATTATACTTGGATCGGATTAGGATTTGATACCAAGTTAAACGTATAGACCAAGTGGGAGAATGTGAGAATTGTTCGTATTCCTTATAATAATGGTCCAAACGTTATGTAGTTAATAGGTATTCAATTTCTGGTTTTATTTTAACTCTTTGTGTGCTTGATGGAGGACATTCATATAAGCAATCTTGAAAATTTGTTGGGGTCCCCTAAGCTTCTGTCTCTTTTGTCAATATACATCATCGTATTTGGGATTGAGAGAAGAATTCCAACTTTAAGAACAAGCAATAATGGCATGAGGTAATTTTGTTTTCTTCTACATTTATTTTATTTGTTTATTCTAATGTATATTATTTTTGAATATATGTTAGAACTATGGTTATAGTTGGGGCTTAGGGTCGAGTCCAATCGAGCTAAAGGCAGTATGAACTTGAATTGGCTTGACTCGAATTTTTTAAATTTAAAAAACAATAATGACATTGATTTGCTTATAAAAGCCGAACTTTGGATGTGGCCAGATCTGGGCAACCCAAGACCTAATCAATTAGACCTGACTGGTTGATTCAGGTGGGACTTGGTCAAGGTTGAGCTCGATTGCCATCTCTATAGATAAGTAACATGGATTCTAGGTGTGCTTTGGATTTAATTTGGTCGAGCAAACGTTGAGCAGGTTCGAGTTGTGAGCAACCTGCTCAAAATTAGATTAAGCTTAAATTTAGGCGACATGGTTAAGCTTGGTTAGGCTTCAGATCAGTTGTAATCCTACCTTAAAAAATGAGGTTGGATTAAGTCGATATACTGTATTCAATTTGTTGTCATCCCTAATTACCTTTCTCAAATCATATGATAACATATGTCACGTGCCTAACACTTACAAATACAACAAGTGTTGCATTATCTAACACCTAATTAAATCGTACGATATTGCTTATCCATTTTTCATTAAAAACTTAATAGAGAATGATGTTGGGATAAGAGTGAAAAAATAAAAGTTTTAAAAGACATGATAAGTTTAAAAAATTATGGATTAAACTAAAAGAAAGATCTAAACTAAAAGGTCTAATACAATTAATTATTAAGTTAAATACTTAATCTTTAGAGTCATATTAATCTTAAAATTCTATTTATTATATATTTTTAATGCTGAAGACATAAAATTTTATTTAAATTGTAATTACTTAATCATTTATATACGTAAAATTTTAATTGGAATCAAATCAATGTTATTTATGAATATATTAATAAGGCATGATATTAGGAAAATATTTGTAAGTGTAAAGAATATATATTTATTAATATTTTTTAAATTTGGAGCGATTATTAAAAATGTTACAAATTATATTTTTTATAACTTAATAGTATAAAATATTTAAATTAATCATGTTCTGCTTACCTCAAAAGCTTAGTTTAAATTAGTGGTGTTTATTAGCAACAAGTGTTTATAACCATTACGAAGAAAGGTATTTTGTATCTCAAATATTCTACTAGTGTGTTAAGAATCAGACCAGATATTGAATTGATCAAAAAAAAAGTATAAGGTTAAAAGGTTCAATCGGTATTAAACTATTATAAAATTAGAAAAATAAAAAAAATTAGTAAAAATAAATATTTTATTGATATAAAAAAGAATACATCGATGTCTATTATTATATATAAACTAATAATAATTCAAATATAATAATTCAAACTAAATCTGAATCTAACATAAAACCTAAAATAATAAGAACAATCAAAATTTTATTTATGAAGGAAGTTGTATCTTATTATCGTCAAAAGTTTCAAATTCTACATCAGTATCTAAAGACTCATAAATCACACTTTCAGTCAAAGTATCTGCATCAACTTCTTCTACTGCATTCAAATAAATTATAAATTACTAATGCATGAAATTATTCTTTATTGTAAATTTATAATACATTATCCTTTAATGTTAAATATGGTTAAAATAAGATATCAAGTGAACGAAAATCTTTTACCTATTATATATATCATTTTTTTTAAGAATCAAAAAAATAAATGACTTAGTTTCATCAATTAATACACTTCATAAGTATTCCTAAATCTAACATAGTTAAAAAGATAATATAACTATTTTAAAAATCAAGATACTACTTGAAAAGTTGTGTGCACCTGGTTTTTTTTATTCTCTCTTCTGCTTTATGCACGTACCTTATGCGCCGTGCATATTTCAACCCTAGAATGATCTAATCTCATCTCTTTTCTTCATTTCTCTTTTTCTTTTTCTCTTTCTTTTCTTTTCAGATTTCTGTTGGTTGTATTATAGAGGACCATTTTTCATCATTAGCCCTATCTGATGAAGAAGATGATTGTATTAAAATTATTGGTCCTAGCCAATCTTAGGCTGCCACTTTTCAATTCTGTATGGTGGGCATGTTTATGACATACAGTAAGATTAATTTCCAGTCTATGCGGAACACGTTAGCCGATATTTGGCATCCTTTGGAAGGGGTGGATATTAGCGATTTGGGAGCCAAGCGTTATCTGTTTCGTTTTTTCAATCAAGTCGATTTGGATCAGGTTCAGGAGGGTTCTCCTTGGATTTTAATAACCACTTACTGGTGTGGAAGGAGATAGGTGAAAAGGATGAACCATTGTTAATCTCATTGACCCATTCTCCTTATTGGGTTCAAGTGCATGATTTCCAACTAGGTTTTATGTCACATGAGATGGCGAAGCTATTGCGTAATTTTGTTGGGAAATTTCTGGAAGATGATGCAAAAGTTTTCCAAGATTATGATAAGGAGTCATACATGAGAATAAAGGTGTTGATAAATATCAGGAATCCTTTGAAAAGAAGAAAACGGTTAGCGGACGATAATGGTGATATGTTCTATGTGAAGTTCTAATATGAAAAGCTCAAAACGCTTTGTTATTTGTGTGGTATTATTAGTCACATCGATAAGTTTTGTGAATTGCGATTGTACAAGAAGCCAGAGGAACTAATTCCGACATGGGATGAATCTCTCCAAGCACTGCCTCACCGGAGGAGTCAACCGACCAGCAGTTGGATTTGTAATATGGAAAGCACAGAATCTGACGGTAATGACGGAATTTTAAAAAGGGCAGTAAATGTGAATCAACAGGCTTTTATGGCAAGGGATTTTCACAATAATTTGTTTAGTGGCCAACTGGGGAGCATCTTACCTAGTCCAAGAAATAGTATGATTGCGAGGGAGCTGGGCCTGACCAAGAGCTCACTACAAAATTAAGTGAAAATGACCCTTTAAACAAACCCAAAGACATTAAGAAAAGGTAGCGTGTTACTAAAACCTCAGCTCATGCATTTTCCATGCACAATAAGGATTCTACATTGAGCTCTAACTCAGTTCCTTCATCGATTAGGCATAATGAAACGACTGATCCCACGAGACAGGATAGTCGATGACAATGAGTATCTTAAGCTGGAATTGTCAGGGTTTAGGCAGCCCTGGCGCGATACAAGCACTAAGTGATCTCTTTTTTTACTTATAGACCAATGATTGTTTTTCTTATGGAGACGTTAGTGCAGAGGAATAAAATGGAGGAGGTTTGTCGTTTGGTTCGCTATGATAATTGTTTTATAGTGAATTGTATTGGCAGGAGTAGGGGTTTGTGTTTATTATGGAAGAATGAAGCTGATGTGTCTGTTAGGGGTTTTTCGAGTAATTTTATTAATGCTTCTGTGATTTTCCAGAATAATAGTTGGCGACTAACTAGTTATTACAGCTTTCTTGAGAGTTCTAGATGTCATGCTTCATGGGATTTACTTCGTGATTTATTGGGCAGAGACTTAAGGCCTTGGCTGTGCTTAGGAGATCCTAACGACTTATTGACAAAAGAAGATAAGTTGGGTGGTGCTGCTATTCAAAGACATTTAATCAACAGTTTTGCCGATGTTATTTCATATTGTTCCTTGAGCGATGTTCCTTGGGAAGGGTATCGATATACATGGGAAAAGAAGAGGGATAACGTGGTGGTTTGCCGCAAAAAAATTGGATAGAGCAATGGCAACTTTGAGCTGGTCATCTCTTTTCCTTAATATTGTCTCTAAGTCTATTGTAGCCCTAGTTTCTGATCACTCTCCCATTTTCTTTTGATTGAATGGAAGGCCAATTGCTGCAAAATATAGGAAGTTTCGGTTTAATAACAGTTGGTTGGGGGATTCTGGTTTGGAACAGGTAATCAAAAATTCATTGAATTTTGTTTCTAATACTGATTTTATGAGAAGTCGTGATGCATGTATAGAAGAGATTAATCATTGGGGCAAAGAGCATAACTCTGCGTTATGGAAAAAACGGAAATAGTTACAGTTGTTTGGAGGAGGTGAGGGATGTGTTCGACGATAGGAAGGTTCAGAAGCTTTGAAAAGAGTGGAATGTTATTTTGTACAAAGAAGATTGTAGGAACAGACAGAACGCTAAGGAAAGGTGACTGCTAAATGGTGATAGGAACTCAAAGTTTTTCCATGTAACGGTTCATGCCCGTAGAAAGAAAGTTTCGATTGAAAGTTTATAAAAAGAAGATAGAAGAGTGGTTACTGATAGAGTTGAGTTAGAAGAGGAAATTAAAGATTATTTTGGGAAGATTTTGAAGGAGGAATCTCGAATGGTGAAGGCATTCTCAATCTGGTTTGGTCCAAAATAGGAGGGGTTCAAAATAATTTGCTTACTACTTCGGTGACTCTAGATGAAGTGAAAACAATGGTGTTTGATATGAAGCCGGATAAATCGTCGGGACTGGATGGACTTAATCCTGCTTTTTATCAAAAATATTGGCATGTGACAGGAGAGGATGTGTGGAAAGCTTGCAAACTATGGTTGGATTCAGGTACGTTCCCGAATATTTAACAGATACTCATATTATTCTTATACCTAAGTGTGATCATCCTTTGAGCTTGAAAGACTATAGACCTATTTCATTGTGTAATGTGCTTTACAAAATAGTAGCTAAAATTTTAGCTAACAGGCTTAAAGTTTTGTTGCATAATTTGATTGATGAGTGTCAGTTGGCATTTGTCCCGGAGAGGTTGATTTCTGATAATGTGGCAGTTGCTTTTGAGTTGCTTCATAATATTAAGGGTCGGAAAAATAATAAAGGAGGGGCTTGTGCTTTGAAAATTGATATATCTAAAGCCTATGATAGAGCTAATTGGGACTTCTTGCAAAATATGATGATTCGATTAGGTTTTTCTAGTAAATGGGTGGACTGGAATATGATGTGCGTGAAAATGTCAAATATTCTGTTTTACTGAATGGGGAAAAGGTTGGGCCTTTTATTCCGGGTAAAGGATTAAGGCAGGGGTGTCCATTATCTCCTTATTTATTCTTGTTGTGTGGGGAAGGCCTTTCTATTTTGTTTCATGAGGCTAGTAGGGTGGGGTTATTAAAGGGTGTTAAAGTTGGACATAGTTGTCCTAATGTCACTCATCTCCTTTTTGCAGATGACTCCTTCTTCTTTTTTGAGGGATCAATGGTGAATGTTGTTGTTGTTAGAGATATTTTGTTGAAATATGAAAAGGCTTCTAGGCACTCTATCAATTTTACTAAGTCAGGAATTTTCTTTAGTCCCAATCTTAGTAGAGGAGTTACAGAAGGTATCTCTAATGTTCTTAATGTTTCTAATCCGCTGGGTGACAGTAATTATTTGGGGCTTCCATCTTTGATTGGGAGGTCTAAAAAGCAGGTTTTTGGATTCTTACGGGACTGGTTAGAAAAAAGGATGGGGTGTTGGTCTAGCAGATTCCTTTCGAGAGCAAGAAAGGAGATTCTTATCAAATCAGTTGCCCAAGCCATTCCTTCTTATTGCATGAGTGTGTTCAAAATCCCTGTTAATTTTTGTGATGCTTTGCAGAAGCGGATGAATAAATATTGGTGGGCTGATAAGGCGGATGGGAGGAGAAGTGTCCATTGGTTAGCTTGGGATAGGATGTGTGGGAAGAAATCGAGCGGTATGGGCTTTCGCGATCTCCATTGTTCCAATTTGGCCATGTTAGCGAAACAAAGGTGGCGTCTTATGACGGAACCCAATACTCTTTTTGCTAAGATCTTGAGAGCAAAATATTTCCGTAATAGGGATTTTTCGGAGGCATCTCTGGGTCGATCTCCTAGTTACATCTGGAGGAGTATTCATGCTTCAATTGGGGTTTTGAAACAGGGAGTGAGGTGGGGGGTTAGGAATGGGGAGAGTATAGTGGATACAAAACATCCTTAGTTACCTATTGATCATAATTTTGTGGCGTGCTTTGCGAAATATTTTACCAACCAAGGAGAGGTTAAGAAGGAGAGGAGTTGAGGTGGATTTAGTTTGTCCATGGTGCGATAAGGAGGAGGATTTGAATCACGTTCTTGTGTCATATTGTAAAGCTAGTGGAGTTTGGAGGCAAGGAGGGTTTGTTGTGGAAGACACTAACCCTTCTTTTATTAATTTCTTCTTGTAGGTACTCAATAGTGGTGACAAAATTAAGATCCTAAAATTTGTGATTTATGCAAGACACATTTGGATGGCAAGAAATAATATGATTTGGTCTAACAAAAATACAACTTGTTACACAATGCATTTGGAAGCCTTAAATTTCTTGGAGCTTTGGAATGATTCTAGGACACTTGAGTCAGCTTCTTCTTCATCAACAACTAGATTATTGCAGCGTTTGTTATCTTCTTCTCCGATAGACAACAGCAATAACGGTTGACAACTTTTCATTGACAGAGTGGTATTCCATCATGAAGGTATGCTTGGCTTTGGAGCAGTGTTGGAGAGTGCTCAAGGAGAGTTTATTCGAGCTTTTTCTGGTCATTATATTAGTGGTGCGGATCCTTTGATTGTAGAAGCATTAGCATTTTGACACTCCTTGCAAATTCTAAGACAGCAGCACATTGAAGGCGGTGGCACTATTTTTATAAATTCTTAAATTTTATTTTTTTGCACTTAGCTCACTAGACTTTGATCATTCCGAGTTGGGTATTGTTATTTCTGATTGTAAGACTTTGTTATTATCGTTACCGAATATTTCTTATAGGTGGATTCATAGGCAAGCCAATAGACGTGCTCATTCCTTAGCTCGAGCATCTATTCGCTTTGCGCATCTACGAATTTGGGTTTCTACTCCTCAGTTTCTGACTGAGTTATATCATTATGAATGAGAATTTGAGTATTTTTCTCTTCCAAAAAAATCAAGATACTAGCTAAAAATATTTAAATAAATGATTACTTACATATTTTTGTCATATGTTTGACTTTAAATAAATAACACAAAGATTTATAATTATAATTTGTAAATGTTTACTTATTAGTCTATTACCATCTATCAAATACTTCATAAGTTATAACCACAAAATAGTAAATACAAATCCAATGAATCTCCTCAGAAAATTAAAAATATTAATTATTATTAGGTAACATAATCTCTTTCAATGCTGGAAATTTCATATTTACATTTAACCATTTCATCTATAAGTCTCATTCGACTATCTTCAACTTTAATTGTTCTCAGAAACTTCATAGAAGGTCTAAAAATAAAGTAAAATCAAAACACGTGCCTTTATTTATCAACCCAAACTGGAGTTTTGCATAAACTAAAAGCTAAAAACTTTTACATAAATTAGCTACATTTTTATGGAAACTAAATAGCTAACACTAATAGAATATATACTTTTTATGGGATGAATAAGGACGACATATTGAAGTTGAAAAGAATTAAAGGTAATAAATGTTACAACCCCTTAATCCCTATTTCTTCTTTAACAAACTTGTTTCAGTTATAACCCAAACCCAACAAAATGAACATGAAGTTGAAAAGAATAGGAGATAATCAATGTTTACCCATTTCATTCACAACCCAGACTCAGCAAAATCAATATCTTTAAAACATATTCAAAAATCATGAATCATAACCCATAAAACAACAACCCAAAGACTTAAAGAAGAAAGTTGAAAACATAATACTATTAATTACTTGAGCAATTAGCTTCCTTTTTAATGTCTAGAAAAGTCTGACAAGAACCGAATTGATCTATGTTATATATTAATCTTTCATTTAATTTCCAGACCTCATGGGGTGAATTGAATTACAATTAAATTTAATTCATTTCCTTTTGATTATTTTGTATAAGAAAATGAATAAATAGTTAAATGTACGATGAAACATCATACATTAGATATATTGCACCAAAACATTAATCTTAAAACATGAACACATGTGCTGTCTCATCCTTTCTTTACTTCTCCTAGTTTTCTTGTTCATTTAAATAACTCATAGATAAAGAGATCAATCATAATGAACAAATCCTACACATAATCAAAAAATCGCCACCTTAATGCAGTTGCCTTAGTTGCGCCTGATGATGTTAAAGATGGAAGACTCCTCGGCAGGATGAAAGAGCAAATGAGTTACATATATAACATAAACAGATGGAATTCCAACATTAAGCAACTTGAAATATTAAGGCATACACTTTCTAAACCTTTTGAATGAATCATGAAATAAGTAGAGTAAAAGTTCATCTTTCATAGATGAGGCAGTTAATGAAATAAGTAAAGGTTCGTTTTTAATAGATGAGGCATTTAAGTAAATACTGGATGGATCTTACAAGTTATTATAAATGAGTGATAAGAAATATCTAAAGTTCGGGGAGATTTGAAAAATGATCATTGAAAGGCCTTGTTTTTAACATTTGGGCAACTATTGGATCATTTAGCAGGGAAGCAAGGGAGGACCTTATCTTGCCTTGCCCACTAAGACTCCAATTTTTAGGCTTTCCAACTATAAATGACAGCATTCCTACTCCACTTGATAGTTTTGCCTTCACGTTTATCCAGATTGTTTCACCCTACTGGACATACATACATCCATCCATACATACATACGTACGTATGCACGTACATATATACATACATCCATGCAGCCATACTTACTTGCTTACTTACTTACTTACTTACATACATACATCCATACATGCATGCATGCATGCATGCATCCATCCATCCATCCATACATGCATACATACATACACACATATAGACACACACATACGCATACATGCACACATATACATACATACGTATATACATATACAATCCAAAAATTACACAGTAATAAAATTAAATTCATCTGTTCTACAACCACAATTATTAAGTCCTAACTTTGTTTTTGATTCCCCAAAATAGGATATTTAAGTAAAAAATAAAAAAGGAAATTCCTTCAATGTATGATTAACGATAGGATGAATATCAATATGAGCATCACCTTTGCTAGTCACACCACTCCCCTTCTCCTTCTCCTGTTCTCTCCTCAGATACTTTTCGTGATTGGACAATGCCACATTGAAATCAAACGCCTCATTCCTCTCGGTAAACCATAGTTTGATAAAGGTGTGCTTCCCTCTATAGTCCTCGATCTTCAGCATAAAGTATCTGGAAGATTATAACACCATCTTCATCAAGTTCTCGCGCTAACCTGGTTACACGAAATAGGCCATAAAGAGCTTAGCAAAATGGGATCCTCTAGGCAAATCTCTTAACGATCCTTGTAAGAGACCACACAGAGTTGATCGGACCAGATCTTGCCAAACTACCGCGACTTGCCACACTTATAAATAGATATCTTTGAAACATATGTTAGAAGTATATAGACTAATAAAATCACAACATTAATTCCATATTCACAACCATTAATTGAATTGCCTAATGTATGTTTAATAACCATAATGGGATGGTTAATAATTTACTAATTGCATTTGCGACACATGGTCATGCCCTAATAACTATAGATTGCCCATTAAACCACAGTTCATCATAATTATGAAATGACACTATTAGTCTTATTCTACCCCTTAGGGTAAAACATGTTATAAATATAACATATGGTGAGAATGTGTGTTATTGTCATGGATGTGTGTGGTGATAGTTTAAAAAAAGGTCTTCTACCATAATCTCTCTCTTGCACATGTTTGTTGAATATTGATAGGTTGTGGTCTCTTAAATGGAGAAAATGAATTAAGATACTATGCCTAACATTGAAGGTGTGTACATTTATTGTCTAGTTAACACTCTAAATAGCATGTGGATCTTGGTATTGTGGTTATTGCTAACTAAATTTAAGAATAACAATTGGTATTAGAGATTCATGGTCATTTGATTTTAGGGCTTGTATTTGGGTATAAACCTTTTTTTTCCAAACATGTTTTTGGCATGAATGATCTCGAAATAATGCATTAAAGGTGTAGAAACTATTGCTGGTTATTGTTATTAACTTTCATCTTTGTTTTGGGAAAATGAATCTCATTTTTTGGTGAGATTTTTTGAAATTTTTTAGGGGTTCGTTAATGGCCGAAATGGATTAGAAGCTTTCGGGTTTTGGAGTCTTTTGGTTGAAATGGGTATTGGAAATCTATAGAGCATGAAAAATGGAAACCCTTTAAGTCTCGTCAGAAATGCCAAGTTTCAAACAGATCAACCTGTGCACCCAACTGAAGATCAAGGATAACCTATACGGTGTCATCCAAACCCTGATGTGATAATAATAAATAAAAAATATTAATAAAATTTTGTACAGTGGCGCATAGGAGCAAGTGAAAGGTTATTTTGGATCATTTTTCATCATTTTACTCCATTTTTATTTTATCTTTTCATATGTTTATGCACAAGATTAATAAGTGTTTTTTGTTTTATAATTCTAATTGTTTTTAATCTTATTATGGCATAAATATGATTATTTCTCGACACTAATGAACGCTTATATTTTATCTGTCGTAAAATTGAGCATGTGAAACTATTTGTGATGAGGAACTTTTAAATATTAACACATGTTTAAATTTTGTGTTTTTCCTTCAAAATAACATTAAGATCCATACGAGTAATTAATTATCCTATCGATAGTTACTACTTAGTAGGATGCTTAATATGGTGAAGAAATTTTATTGAAATAATATGAACCGCACAATTTTTCTATCCTTTCGATAGTACATTGATGATTTGGTTGTAATATTTAATAAATTATTCTTACCTGTGAATGAGTTCTATATTTGTTTAAGGAACTCTAGTATGAATGATATAATTAATTTTGAGAAAAAGAGCACAAATTGCATGATTCTATTTTAGCATGCATATCATGGTTATTGCTATTAGTTCTCATTCAACTTTAAGCAATCCTAGAGTCTCTGCCATCTTGATGCTAAATGGAACGAACCACAAGTAGTGGGTTAAATCTCTCATGATGAATTTGACTATCTTGCGAATGGACTTGGCCTTAAGAATTGATGCACCACCTAAACCCAATGATGATGCTACTGAGAAGGATAAGAAATCTTATGAGGAGTAGGAATACTCTAACCGATGCTGCTTGATGATTATGAGGTATCACATGGATGAATCCATTCATAATAGTATTCCCAAGGCTAATAGCACAAGGGATTTTCTTGCTGCCATTAAGAAGAAGTACAAGAAGTTCTCAAAGAATAAGAAGAATGAGTACTTGAACAGGCTTCATCACACCATTTACAATGGTGCAAGTGACATTATGGCTCACATCAACAAGCTCATGGGTTGTTACCGTAAGTTTAAAGCTATGGATATGAACCTTGGTGAGGATTATATGATATAGTTTGTGATGGGGACTCTTCCTTCCAAATATGACTCGATCAGATCAAGCTATAATGCTCAAAAAGAGTAATGGACTATTGACGAGATGACTATTATTCTTGTTAAGGAAGAGGATGACATGAAAAAAGAAATGGCAAGAAGCATCTCCATGATGACAAACCACAATAATTCTCAAAAGAGAAAGTTCACTTCTAATAGCTCAAGTGACCAAAAGCTTTTTAAGAAGAAATTTGTTAGTCCTAAAAGAAGTGAACAAGCATACTCATCTTCTATTAGTCAAAAGAATAAATTTTTCAAAGGGAAGTGCAAGAATTTTGGGCACAACAAAGCTGATTGCGGAAAGGTCAAAGCTCACATAGAGAAAAAAAGGTAATTATCTTATGATAGTTTGTTTAGAGTCTAATAATATTGATGTGCCCTCAAATACTTAGTGGTTAGATACAGGAGCAACAATTCACGTTACAAATTCCTTGCAGAAACTAAAAAGTTGAAAAAGGCCGAATATTTCTGAGTAATATGTGTCTATGGGCCACGATACCAAAGTCTAAGTTAAAATTTTGGGGACAGTTAGATTACAGTTGAGTATGACATCTTTTG
The DNA here is from genome assembly GCA_027563575.1 of Erythroxylum pedicellare. Taxonomy (NCBI): domain Eukaryota; kingdom Viridiplantae; phylum Streptophyta; class Magnoliopsida; order Malpighiales; family Erythroxylaceae; genus Erythroxylum; species Erythroxylum pedicellare. The sequence goes on from JAOQMP010000002.1 coordinate 5,294,134, forward strand.
GAGTTATATGATATCACTTATTTACCCTCTATTAGGAGGAATTTGATTTATGTATCTATTTTGGATATACTAGGTTATAATCGTCTTTTTAGAACTGGAAAACTGACTTTATATCGTGACTTTCTTTTGGTGTGAAATGGAATTTTATATGAAAATGTATACAAACTTGAGTTGAATGATTTTGTTACTGTTGCTTCTTCCTCTTCTCTTAATACTATTGTTGGTTCCAAACATATGAGATTAGATTTGAGATCTTCTATGTTATGGCACAAACTTTAGGTCATATTTCTGAAGACAGAATAGAGAGGTTGGTAAAAGATGGTGTACTTCAAGATTATGATTTTTCATATTTTGTTACTTATGTTGGTTGTATTAACGGAAAGTTAACTACCAAGGTTTGAAAAAGAAAACAAACAGGTGCTCAAAATTGTTGGAGTTAATTCATACCGATATATGTGGGCCATTTATTCCACCTACTACTTTTATTGATGATTTTTCTCGGTACGGTCATGTGGAGCTCATTCAGGAAAAATCTTAATCTTTGGATGCTTTTAAGATTTTCAAGACGAATGTTGAGCTTCAAAAGGGGAAGAAAATCAAAGTAGTTAATTCTGACAGAGGTGGAGAGTATTATGGACATTATGATGAGAGTGGAAGGAATCTAGGGCCTTTCGCTAGATGCTTACAAGAATGTGGTATTGAACCAAAATATACAATGCCAGGAATACCTTAGTAGAATGGAATTGCTGAAAGAAGAAACCACACACTTCTTGATATGTTGCGGTGTATATTGATTCATTTTATTTTACCAGAATTTTTATGGGGTGAGGCATTGAACACAACCGCTTATATCTTGAATTAAGTACCTAGCAAGTCAGTCCTAAAGACTCCCTATGAGTTATGGTCAAGTAAGAAACTAAGCTTGCACCATTTTCATATTTGGGGATGCAATGCTGAAATAAGGCCCTATAATCCATAATATAAGAAGCTTGATCCGAAAACTATTAGTGGCTACTTTTTAAGCTACACTGTCAGATCAAGGGGTTTTAGATTCTATTGCCCATCTCTTATAACCAAAATCATAGAATTAGATAGAGTTATCTATTTTGAAGATGAATTTGGTTCAAATCAAGGGTCAAAAGAAATTGCATTCAGGGAAGAATGTATTATAATTCCTGTATTTGTCACTTCCGCTCCTACTAATAACCTTATGATTGGACAGATTCCAGTAGAATCTCATGATGAACCTCATAATCAAGCACATGATGAAGTCATTGATATTGGGGATGATGAAGTTGTTATGAGGAGATCATAAAGAACACGCAGACCTGTCATTCTTGTTGATTATATTATCTATTTGCTGGAACATGAGTTTGATGTGAGAGATAATACTGAACTAATTAGTTATCAAGAAGTCATGAATATTCCTCAATTTGTGTTATGGATGAATGCAATAGAAGATGAGTTGAGTTCTATGTCACAAAATAGAGTCTAGGAGTTGGTTGAACTACCTAAAAGTTGCAAACCCATTGGGTGCAAGTGGGTTTATACAATCAAACATGACTCAAGTGGATAAGTAGAAAGGTATAAGGCTAGACTTGTAGCTAAAGGTTATAGCCAGAGAGAAGGGATTGATTTTAAAGAAACCTTCTCATCAATTTCTACTAAAGATTCACTGCGAATCATCATGGCTATAATTGATCATTTTGATTTGGAACTTAATCAAATGGATGTGAGGACATCCTTCTTAAATGTAGATCTGTATTAAGATGTTTATATGACTCAATCGATTAGTTTCGAGATGACTGGTAAAGAACACGTAGTTTTTAAGATTAAGAAGTCTATCTATGGGTTAAAACAAGTATCAAGGTAGTGGTATCTCAAGTTTGATATGGTTGACATTGCAAATGGCTTCAAGGAGAGTAAGGTTTATCAATGTATATATATGAAGTTTAATGGGAGCAATTTCATTTTTCTGGTACTGTATGTTGATGACATTATACTTGCTTTTACTAATACTGATCTATTATTTGAGACAAAATAACTATTATTTATCCATTTGATATAAAAAATCTTGGTGAAGCCTCTTATGTACTTGGAATTCAAATTATTTAAGATATAACTAATGGGATTCTTCGATTGTCTCAAAAGACTTACATTGATCGGATCTTAAAAAGATTCAATATGCATTCTTGTTCTCCTGGAAAGGCACAAATAGTGAAGGGTGATAAATTCTCAAAGGTCCAATGTAAACAAAATGATAAAAAGAGAGATGAAATGAAAGTTTTTCTTTATGTGTCACTTGTAGGCAGTTTGATGTATGCTCAAGTATGCACACACCCTGATATTGCTTTTGTTGTAGGCGTATTGGGAAGATACTTAAGTCATCCTGGACTTAGCCATTAGAAAGAAATTAAGAAAGTTATGAGGTATCTTTAGGGTAGTAAGGATCATATATTGACTTATCGGTGTACTGACACTCTTAATATAGTTGGGTTTAGTGACGCTGATTATTAAGGATGTGTGGATGATAAAAAATTCACTTCAGGCTATATCTATATGATAGCTAGAGGAGCTGTATCATGGAAAAGTGTCAAATAGACACTCACAACTTCCTCTATAACGAAGGCAAACTATATGGTGTATTATGAGGCAGCTTGTCAAGCAATATGGATATAGAATTTCATTTCAGTATTGGGTATTGTAGACTCTATTTCAAGTTCGCTGAAATTGTATTATGATAACTCCGCAACTGTAGCTTTCTTTAAGAATACTATAAGTACTTCTCGCTCAAAACATATTGATATAAAGTACTATTTTGTTAAAGAGAAAGTCATTAAATCCCTCATTACTGTTAAGTATACACCTACAACTAGCATGTTAACAGATCTACTTATAAAAGGCTTACCTATATGTATGTTTGCAAATTACATCTCCCGCATGGGATTGTTAAGAGCTTAGCTTGATAAGATTAGTAGGAGTTTGCTATTTTTATTAAACATGTTAGTACTTTATACGAATTGCTTATGACTTATATATATGAAACATGCATACGGATTGCTTATAACTTATATATATGAAACACACATAATTATATTTGTAGCCAATTCTTATTAATATTGACATATATATGTTGATGTCTATGTATAGTTTGACGAAATAACAGTTACAAAAGGAGACAAATGCATAGTCTCAGTTGTTGTACTACATGCATGTTATTTTAATGGTTATTATTGTATTTGAATATCTTCAGGGCCTAATCATATGTAGTAAATATATCATATCGATATGATACTGCATATGATTTATTTGACTACCATTGGATGATGGAGATTGATATGGTGGTTTAATTATATTGTCCATATGGGAGAATGTTAGAAATATATAAACTAATATAATCACAACATTAATTTCATATTCACAACCATTAATTGAATTGCCTAATGTATGTTTAATAACCATAATGAGATGGTTAATAATTTACTAATTGCATTTAAGGTACATGATAATACTCTTATAACTATAGGTTGGTCCATTAAACCATAATTCATCATAATTATGAAATGACATAATTAGTCTCATTATAGTCCTTAGGGTAAAACATGTTAAAAATATAACATATGGTGAGAATGTGTGTTGTTACTGGGGATATGTGTGGTGATAGTTCAAAAAGGGTATTCTACCATAATCTCTCTCTTGCACATGTTCGTTGAATATTGATAGGTTGTGGTCTCTTGAAAGGAGAAAATGAATCAATATAGAGGTATGTACATTTACTGTCTAGTGCTATAAATAGATGTAGATCTTGGTATTGTGGTTATTGGTAACTAAATTCAAGAATAACAATGTATTCATAAATCATGAATAATAATTCGGTAAAATAATAAATCAAATACGCAGGGAAGAAATTTGAAAAATAATAAGAAAGAAGATTAAGTTATGAAACTAGAAATACCTTATTCATTACGTCGATGGAAATCTGAAAGTGAAAGCAAAAAAACCCCAATCTTGCGTCTTCTCTGTTTGTTATTGGAGAGGTTAAACAAAAGATACAAAATTGAAAAGTTATACAAAGAGGTTAAGCTAGATTAGAGATAGAAATCGAAAATGCCTTCAAGATAGAACAAAACTTTAAAAGAGATTGAAATTTGGTCAGATATGGAGTTTGAAAAATAAAAAATTAAATAAGAGTGAAGAAGATAAGATTGGATTACAGATCCTGTTCTACTTATGGTTCGACAACTAGCAAAGTAATAAACTTGTCAGTTTTTAGTTATAAAGATTATAACTATGTACCAGACCAAAAAGTTACCATGTTCATGCCTTATCAGGTTGGACCAATTGATCTGGTCTAATTTTTAAATCCTTGTATTATGCAGAGTTTTGGTACATATATATAGTGGTATGAGATCAACTAATTTACATAATAATCATCTACAATCAAGTATAATATCAATCCTAAGTAATATAATCATATCTAAATAGACTATTTAATTATATCTAATTTGTAACACTTCCTCTCAAATTGTAGCATAGATATTAATAATGTCAAACTTGTTACAAATATAATTCACTCGAGCTCCCGTTAGAGCCTAAAGAAGGCTCACATAGCCATTATTAGCTCCGATATTATGTTAAGAAGAAAAATTGTTAAAATTTGTAAATAAAAGATTAAATTTAAAAATATATTTTATATTTAATTATAAAATTATATTTAGAAAATAATTATTATGTCTAAATTTTTTAAGTTAATATTAATAAATAAAGTTATTTAAGTTAAAATTAAAATTTTTAGTCTTAATTATAATACAAAACTAAATTTCAATATGAAATTAGATGTTTATATAATTAAAAGAGTTTTATGTTCATTAACTACTTTTATGCTTCAAATATTTGTTTTATAATTTTAATTTCTTTTAACATTGTTTTTTAATAATTATTTTTTAACTTTTTAACATAGGCGTGTAAATTTTATATACTTTTATAACATATAAAATAATAAAAAATTTTATTTGGTTTTGTAATATAAATTTATTTGCAAATAAATAAAAATATTTACTTGTTTAATATTAATTACTAAAAAGTTTTGAAATAATATAATAAATTTTAATTATATAAAAATGAGATTATTACATAATTATTAAAGTTAAAATTTTTAAAATAATTTTAACGATTAAATTTTATTAATCATACTTTTCATTAATAATTATAAATAATAGAGGAAAAATTAAATTTAATAATAAATTACGAAAAAAGAACTAATAAAATCAAAAGTAATTTTTATAAATTTCATTAAATATGAACATAAGAATAAAATAGAATTAGAAATTCAAGTAAATAAGTTTTTTAAAATTAAAAACAAAAATTAAAAACTTAAACAAGTCGTGAGCGTTTTGGTTCCAGAAGTACTTCTGAATGGAATTCATTTTTCATTAATCGCTAACTCGAGCTGCCATGTCATAACAAAATAACCATCTCCCTACCTGTGCTCGGTAACTGCGTTGTGGTGCCAGTCATGAAGCCCTTCGTTCTGCAAAATTTATTACTATACATGTTGTTTTTATATCTCCATGAATCATACAGTGGAAGTTAAGTAATACAAAATTTATTTAAAATTAATTATATTAATAAAAATTTTATATTTTTATGATTTATTTTAATACTTGAAAACTCCTTCTGGTTTTGGAGTTGGGATGGGCTTTTACGTGCAAAACCCTTCATCCCTAAACGACCAACAGAAGTAACGACCCTTTGGCGGCGGGTGTTGAATATTTTCAAATTTATAGGCACTGCCACACCTTTCTTTTACTTGTATTATATTTTCTTTTGATTTCCTCTTCGTCTACACTTACCTCTGTGAGCTTCTCATTCCTCTCCTTTTTCTCTTCTTTCGTTGCATTCATGGTCAAACTCTTCTTGGGTTGTCAAAATTTGTAATCTTTTTCTGCTTCTCTGTTGTTAGTTTGTGATTATTTATTGTTCGTTTGTCAGGGTCGGGAATAAGAGCTGTAGCTGATCAAAGGGAGGACTGTTCAATGGCTCTTCGTTTCGAGGTATAGCTTATAGATGGTTTGTGTTATGTTTCCTGGTAGACTTTTCTTAGAGTTCAGTGCTATAGCTGCTTTGGGTATTTTACTCGCTGAACAATGCGAAGAAATGCTTCATGTGATTCTAGTGTGAATTCGAGATGCCCAAGATGGAAATATCTACTTTTTGGTTTTTCTCTTGGTTCTTTTATTTAGATTTTTATTCCATAGTTGAGGAAAGAGGAAATTGTGTTGGTATATATTTTATAATTTTGAAGAGTTGATTACTTCTAAATGTGAGAATTTGTGTGCAAATTAATTTATTGTTCTTTGTTGCTTAACTCTATTGTTACCATTTGTGTGGAGCTACGTAAACTATATACTCATAGGGCTGTTTATGTTCAGATGCAGCACAATTACTGTATTCTGTTGTTGGTTGGCACAAAATAAGTCATGATTCAAGATCATTCAGCTATTTCGTAGATGGAAACTTACTTGAGGTTGTGTTTGATTCATAATCATGGGCTAATTTGGATTTATTTTATCTGCATCCATTTTATAATTCAGGTCCTTGCAAGATTTAATCGAGCTCGTGCAGCTCAAATGACACTTCCTCATTTTGTATGTCAGACTCCTTTATTTATGCCTGTGGGCACGCAAGGTCAGAGTTTCAACTTTTAATGTAGAACATAAGAAGAAAGTTTTTCTGCATTCTCTTTTCTGATGAAACTCAACTGCCATTGTAAAACATATTCGGTTTCCTGGTTACAGGAACGATTAAAGGTTTGACAACTAGCCAACTTGAGGAGATTGGTTGCCAAATAATTCTTGGGAATACGTATCATTTGGCACTTCGTCCTACATCTGAACTAATTGATGAATTAGGAGGTCTTCATAAATATATGAACTGGCCTAGAGCACTACTTACTGACTCTGGTGGCTTCCAAATGGTTGTTTGCTATCCTCTGCTGCTGATGTCTCTTTTTAGAGTTTCCTTTATTCTGTTGTTGTCATAGTGTTCTGCTTTCCTAATTTAACTTAAGCTAAAAAAATTTCAGTTTTTGCTCCAATGTATTATTGAAGATGTTCTGCATCTGAGACTACTCTTGGGGGATCTTTTACCAAAGTGCATATTTCATATCGATGAGTTCTATCTGTATTGTGGTTAATTTTGTTATATTCATGCACATGTATAACTCCTCTGGTTTAAACATGTGTCTACTTAAACCTTGTGATTTTCCCCGATTTATTCCTGGTTTTTCAGGTATCATTATTGCATCTAGCTGATATCACAGAAGAGGGTGTAACATTTCAGGTATTGTCATTCACCACAATTTTTTAACCACTGAGGGTTCTCATGCTCCAACCTTTACGTAATGTGAATGCCTATGAAAGTTGCTTTCTGTGTGCCATTAATTTCACACATGTTCCTTGTTTGCTTACTTGGTTTACATAAGAGCTCTGGCTTTGGTGTTGTGTCTAACTGAGATTTCTTGCCTTAGCTCAGTCACCAGTTGATGGGAAGCCAATGCTTCTGACACCTGAGGAATCAATTCAAATCCAAGTAAGTTTCATTTTCTACACGTCTATACCCTCATAACATTTCTATAAAACAGGATAGCTTTAGTCCTTACTGGCAATGCGTTCTGCCAAATTTTTTGAGTACTTTGCCTACTATTTATTTATTTTAAAGCTTGGTTATCTGATGAATGAACATTAACACTGGTAGTAACTAAGTTTTGGAATTCTAGAAGGTCCCTATTTTTAGTTGGTGTCCAGTTCTTTTCCTATTTTCATCTTGAATTTTTTATGATTCTTTATGTTCATGGTAATGGATTTTGCAGAACAGAATTGGAGCAGATATTATTATGGCACTTGATGATGTTGTGAGAACCACCATTATCGGTCCACGAATTGAGGAGGCCATGTATCGGACTCTTCGCTGGATAGATAGATGTATAGCAGGTGATTGGTTGATTCAACACCAAACGCTCTACTGTCTTGAATGAAGCACATTACAGGACAAACTAAATAATCAAAGGCATCTTTCTTTGTTTAAATGAGCATTGTTGGCAACACTATTTTCCACCCTGGGCTTCTTGGGATAAAGGATTGTTTTCTTGCTTTGGCATCGAAGTTTGACTAGTTAATTTGCTCCCAAAGTTTGAAGTCACAACTATTGGAGTTGTATTCTTCCAGGAAGTCAGACTAGCCTAACATTATCCAAGTGTCTTACCATTGCAGTTGAAGTTTGAGAGGCTGCTTATTGATAGAATATTTGTTGGTCTTCCCTAATTTCCTTGGATGCTGTGTCATCAAAGAGTAACTCTCAAGTTATCTTCTCCAATCATTCCTTTCTGCTGATTTGAGTTTTTCTGTGTTGATTTTTTAACAGCTCATAATCGACCAAATGAGCAAAACTTATTTGGCATAGTTCAAGGTGGTTTGGATCCTGTGCTGAGGTGATTTTATTAACTGTTCATTTTCTCCTGTATGCTTGATTTTTCTTTTACATCAGTCATCATCGTGACTGTTGTTCCTGACTTTCTTAATCATAACCAGAGACATATGTGTCAGAGGGTTGGTGGACCGTAATTTGCCGGGGTAAGTTCATTCTGTTGCACAGCTTATTTAACCCAAATTTAAGCCACCAAATTAGTTATCTATTAAATGAAAGCGAAGAAATCATATCCTAGCCCATTTATAGTTGTCTGCAGCCTATTATAAACTATAACTTACCAGTTTCTTGAGCAAGTTAGTTTTGGAAACTTACTTCTTGTTCGTAGATGCATTGATTAAATACATTCATATCTATGACCTTATAGTACCATTGCTCGACTGCCTTTGACTGATTCCTATTAGATCAAGATATTTGTTGGTAGGATTGTCTGTCAATGTCAAGTATCCTCTGCCTTTGCAGACTTGCTGTTTTATTGTTACTGACAACTTTCGTAACATCTTGAGATGGACTCCTTCTGCACCTAATCATTTTTGTTTACTGCCTGGAACAGAAGTTTTGGTTTATTTCTTTAAGATTATAGCTTTATATTAAATGGTCAAACAGCAAATTTACTTACTTTACTTCTGTGACAGCTATGCTATTGGTGGTCTTGCAGGCGGTGAAGATAAGGATTCATTTTGGCGTGTTGTTGCTCAGTGTACTGCTGCATTACCTGAAGATAAACCACGATACGTCATGGTAATCAAGCCTTTTTATTGTGTCCATATTTGGAACTAGTTCAATCCACAATGGTAACTTAATATTTTCATGCATATTCCCCGGTCATGGTGCTTAAAACATTATTTTGCTTCAGGGTGTCGGTTACCCACTGGATATTGTAGTTTGCAGTGCTTTAGGTGCTGACATGTACGATTGCGTATATCCTACTCGCACTGCTCGTTTTGGCACAGCTCTTATACCGGAGGTATTCCATCTTGTTTCAAACATGTTATATAGGACGTGCAATTGTAAAATTCTGTACAAATGCATTTTCATTCATTGTCCTGCAGTCACAGGGATATCAATGATCTATTCAAATTTCTAAGAAAAAACACCTTCTTGTGCACTCTCAATCTCATCTATCTTTTGACTTCTTTTTGTGATATATTTTTTTCTGTTTGTTTGTTTAAAGAAGGGATTGATGGTTCTTAAGTTTGGGACTTTATCAATTATCTACCCCTTTTCTCCTCTATGTGATGGACTTCTATTATAATTTTATAGACATTGAATTCGAACGACTAGTATCAACCGTACGCGTGCTTATATCACCACACATTCCATATGTCTGAAAAAAGATTTTCTTCAATTTGCAAGTGTAGAATACATTACTCAGCATGGGTGCTCTCTTTTGTCATCAGCCTTGCTTGCGTCTCTTGAATCAGCATTATTATAATTTTTGGTTTTGCAGAGTGGCTGTAAGTTCAGGAGCAACTAGTTCTTTCTTCTCGTTGACACTTCACAGAAACTCTTTTGTAAACTAATGTGAATTTTTTTTGATATTATGACTCCCAACATGTAAATATCAATCATCAGTTGAGAAATCCCTCTTCCCCATGCTGTGAAGCCTTGTAATTGGAAAATTTAATGCAGGGAGTTCTGAAACTTAAGCACCAAGCAATGGCCGAGGACACTCGACCAATTGATCCTACTTGTGCCTGTATGGTATGTTAAGAACCAGAAGATTGCTTACAGATGTTAGTTTCTTGATGTCTAGTGTGATGATCTCCCCATTGTTTATTTTCTTTCATTGTAGGTCTGCAAGAACTATACAAGGGCCTATATCCATTTCCTGGTAGCAAAAGATGCCATGGGTTCACAGCTTTTGTCATATCACAATTTGTATTATATGATGAAGGTATGCATTTTGGTAAAAATTTCTTTTTGAGATTTATTTTCCATTTTAAACTAAGGCAAGTTCTGTTCCAAACTGTAGCTCAGCAGAGATCTGCACGCGTCAATCATCGAGAAGAGATTTCCAGAGTACGACTTCTGTTAATTCTTCGCTGCTCATTACTGAAATTTATTGTCTGACATATTATTTTAAATATTTTTACTTCTCACCATCCTTAGTAATACAGCCAATTTGTACCTTGCAGGTTTGTCTGTGATTTCCTGAAGAAAATGGTACATCTTACACTGAATCCCTCTGTCTCTTAGCAGAAACTGTGCAAGCTATTTCTTGTTATCTTTTGGTATTTCAGTTGTACGTAAAACAATATTTGCAAAGGCAGTTAGCTCTGTGTTAACTGTTTAGTAACCTGGAATTTGCTACCATTTGCCATACCTTGGTAGTTTGATACGTGTGTTGTCCTGAACCCAACTCTCTAACCTAGGAGTCTTGACGCTAGAGGTGAGCTAGTAAGGTGGTATATTCAGGGGTTCTAGGTTTGATTCTCGAGTTACTTTGAAGAAGCGGCCGATGAAGTATCACTATGATACTACGTGGTTGCATCTTGTCTGCACTCTTGATTCTTTTTGTCTTGCAGTTCCCCAAAGGAGATGTCCCTGAATGGGTCTGCAATGCCATGGAAGTTGCTGGAATCGATATATCTTCCTGCTGTACTTCATCTTCATTGTCTTCGTCCCAAGATTAGAACTTCATAACCAGGAAAGTAATGGAGTTGGGCTCTTCCCAGCTTTTACATAAAAGATGGATCAACATTAAAGGAAATACATTAGTACGTGATGACATGTACTGGCGGCATAATTTTGTATCTTGGAGTGCTGCTTTGTAAATTACACTAATCAAAAGTTGCGTGCATTCGTTTTACCAATGGATTAACACTACACAGAACATCAAATTTTCATCATATGTTTTCCCTCCTATTTTTCAAGCAGGTCTTGCAGTGTTGTCTCACATAAAATTCTATTCTTTCTTGCAACCAAATTTCAATCAATATTCTTACTGTTGTAACATAATATCAACCCTTATAGAATCAATAACTCCTAACCACTGAGTTATCCATTTTATTGACTCTATTAAAGAACTGATCATGGATTATCGCAACCCTTGGATTGAAGATCAGGTTAGGACCAGGCCAGCCTAGCCCTGTTTAATTCAATCAAATTTGCAATGTTTTAAAAACTAGGTTAAACATTGAATTAGTCAAAAAAAATGTTTAAGGTTTAAAGGTCTAATTGATAGTGAACTATTATAAAATTGGTATATAATAAATAAAAAGTAAAATTTATAAGAATAAGTAAAAATAAAATATTTTATTGAAATAAAAATAAACCAATTTCTATTATTATAAAATGAAGTAATAATAAATAAATATGAGTGTAATATAAAACTTAAAATAACAATAACAACAAAAATCAAATTTGTATTTTTAAAGAAGGTTGTGTTTTATTATTATCAAAAACTCCAAATTCTTCGATGCTATTTAAAAACTTGTAAATTACGCTTTTATCCAAAGTATTTGCACCAGCTTCTTCCACTTTATTTAAATAAATTACATATTAGTAATATGTGAAATTATTTTCAATTGTAAAATTGCTATACATTATACTTTTAACTTAAATATGATCAAAATAAGATATGCACTAACCATTAGTAGATGTTCTTAATTCATTTGTTGTGACAAATGTATTTTTCATAAATCGCCTTTTCAAGTTTATTATAACCAAGATCAGACAATGATTCTTCTTCTTCGATCTAAAAATCAATATGTTCAATACAATCAATACCAATTGGATCATACGTTCTCTTCTTACTAAGTGCACTGAAGACATAATAGAGAAATTATAAAGTCAATAATAAAAATAAAATATAATGAAATAAAAACAAAACTATAAAATATATATTCTTCATTTTCATATTATAAGTAATGTAAACAAGGTCATTAGGTTTTTAATGTTGCAAACGATTTCGTTTCTTTGGATGAATACGTTAAAAAATGCTCCAATTACGTTCACAATATGATGTAGAAGTTGTTTGACTGAGTAACCTAATAACAAGTCTTCTCAATGTTGGAGCACTGTCACCGAATAATCTCCACCACTCATCTGTATTTTAAATTAATAGCTATTATAAATAAAAATATATAATTAATAAGTAAATAATGAATTAAAAGTATAAAACTTACCTGGTTGCATTTTTTTATCATAAGTTCTCTCTTTACTGATAATCTGGCAAAACTCTCTAACCTTCACGATACAATTTAATTTTATTTATTGCTTGTGATTGTTCTTCAATAGAGAAAATATCTTTACATTCAGTCATATTAAACATACTACCCATAATATTAATTGCACATGTGTCTCCACTATATAAGCAATAAGGATTGAGAAAATAAGTTACTAAGTGGATCATTTGAGTAAAATACTTATCCCATCGTCGATCAATAATATCTCTAAGGCTTGCACAATTTCTTCTTCCCTTTAAAAAGATTTATATTTGTTTTGTAAACTCTATACATACCATCATATATATACCCAAAATATGACTTCTTATCTGAGTTAACAATCCTCAACAACCTTATAAGCGGAGCCACAATCTTCACAATGATCAAGTAAGCATCCCAAATTTTATTATCTAGAATAATAGCACAAATTTCTTTTCCTTTTTCACTCTTTGATAATTTATGAGTTGAAAAATGTTTACTTGTTACCAAATTTTGAAGTAGTTGCTTATTTTCATAAACACTTTTAAAGTAATAAATATGGTTGCAAACCTGTTAGTAGCAAAACGCACGATCTCAACCCAATCTTCTTGCTTTCTTAACCAAGACAAAATTTTGACATGATTATACAACAAAAATTGTGATCTTAGATGGAAGCAAGACTAGAAATATGTTCATACTACCAATATCTTTTAAAATAACGTTTATACAATGAGCAACGCATGGAGACCAATAAATAGGCTCATACTTTGATTGTAATAAGTACCCAACCAATACAAAATTTCCTACATTATCTGTAATGAAATATACAACATTCTTTGGTCCAACTCACTCGACAATTTCAAAGAATAATTCAAATAAAGCATTAGCAATTTTTACTATATTATAAACATCAACAAACTTGATAAAAAGTTGTTCCAATATCATAATAAACCAAGAAATTAATCAAGGTTCTTTGTCTTTAATCACTCCACCTATTTGTCATAATAGTGCATCCTGTTGATTCCCAACTAGACTTATATATGTATCGATAATTAACTGATATTCCTTTTTTAAATCTTGAAGCAAAGCCACACAGAACTCATAATAAAATAGTACCTTAAATCCTGGACTTATTACTGTTGTGGCCTCTAATGCTTCTTAAAAATATGGTAAATTTAAAGCATTTAAAGGAATACATGAATGATAGAACCATCTAGCCCATGCTCTTTTATATTGCAAAACAACTTCTTTATCAACCATAAAACTTTTTAGATTGGGTTGAGAACTAGGAGTAGTTCTCGGAGAAATATAAGAATCTACATCAATGGTAGCTTTCCCTTTTCTTTTATCTAATATTTGTAGTACTTCATCATCTCTAAAAGATATATCATGAGCCTCTTTATTTTTCTTTTTCTTTTTTACTTGTTGCTAAAAATATTTTCCAATCATATCAAGTGGTATTTTGCAAGAAACAATATTACCCTTAATATCAGCAAAATGTTCTTTCATTCTAAAAATTCCTTCCCCTTTAAATATTTTACCGCAAAATATATAGTTATATTGGATATTCCCATCAGATACTTGAGAAGAAGAAAAATAATTACATATTATATTGGACTTATTACGTGTAGAGGATGCAATATTCATCGAATTTTTTTCCTAATGATTCCATATTTACGATTTAACCTAAAAGGTATTAAAAAAATAACTGGGTATACTATCGTAAAGGCAAAAGTCTCCTACTTAAATAATTTTTATAATCAGTTGTGATAGAAAATGATAGTCACAAGCATAAATAAATAGAGATTAACGTTAATATGTAAAATATATTATTTACAATATATGCCAAAATTGTCAAAAAAAAAGATTAAAAGATCTTTGCTTTTTATATAATAAAAATAAACATGACATAAATATTTATAAAAAGGATAAAATTTTCGATTTATATTAATTGACTTTAATAAAATTGTGTAAATTAATTTAAAAGTAGCCCACTATCATAAAAAAGTAAATCAATGAATTAGAGATTATACTAAACTTAATAGCTTATATTATAGTAAAAAAAAAGTAATTAACATTAATAAGTAAAATATATAACTCAATTCATAAGTTATTATACGAGTAATTTTATATTTAATTCATTGGAAATATTAAAAGAGTTAA
>JAOQMP010000002.1:5387546-5404268 GCA_027563575.1 Erythroxylum pedicellare
ATAATGTACATTGTAGCTTTAAGTTCAACATCCAAGTTTATATAACACCATCCTATGAGCATAACAACTCAGTCTACACAGTATGCTACAAACATAAGGAATAAACAAAAGATATTAACAGACAATGTCTTCAACCCCAGTTGACCGACCTTTGAGCCATGTTTGATCTTTAAAGTTGCACAAAATTGCTTCAAACAGTCTTAGAAGCTAGGTCATCTTAGTCTACTGAACCTGAAATTATCAACGTTGCAATTTTCATGAGTTTTGCAAACTCAATAAAGTAACTATCCTTGTTAGTTCACTCATGCAATAAAATACAATTAATCATAAACATATTGTCACAAAGTTCTTATCAACTTGATTAGCATCAAGTTCTTTCACAAACAAATTGCATTTCGGTCAATCAATTCAATTAATCTATCATTTCATTACACTTAAATAAAACACAATCATTAGTTTAATACCATGTATTCAAGCATGTAACATTCTTACAGCTTTACAAATCATTCAATGAATTCAAATCATATGTGAATGCTATATGTATGAGACTCACATTCGTTTTTACATTGTTATGACTATGTGTTTTTTTTCAATATCCTATATCATCGGGCTCTTTCTTATTGTCCCTTATTCATTACGAATACAGGGCTCATTGATCACAGTAAGCCTTAGGCTCTAATCATATATGTTTAAGCTTTAAGCTCTTTTCAGTAGCAATCTCAGTCAGTAGCAACACCAGTCATAATTGCCTTTATATTACATGTATTGAAACGAAATGTATGCCACAATTCATTCAATACAGTCAATCACTTTCATTCATATTATCTTAGTCAGTACAATCAGTCATAGCATTCAGTTACTTTTAGTTGTGAATCATTTAGGCAGTGTCATTTACATACAAGTAGCACCTCCAATGATATTCACATGCATCAAAACTCTTTGGACAATTTATGTCTGGAATTTAGAACACAATCAGTACATATCAAATTCAATTAGTCATTCTCATTCACATATAAATAGCACTTCCAATGATGTTTACATGCATCGAACGCCTCAGACAGTTATTGTCCGAAATTCAGTACACATTTATCAATTTCAAATTCAGTTCAGTAACAAACAAAACAAGTCAAGGTGAGACCATCTTAGGTTACTCACAATTGCTCCTTTAAGCCTATTGCCTTGACGTTCCAGCAATATCATGATGTGGTTGCGCTACTTGCTCTCCTATATACATTAAAACAATTTCACATTACTGTATTGCTTATGTAATTAAGTAAACACATGTATAATTGTATCATGTATCATGCATGTGCAATAACAAATTCTAGGGTATATTTCTGTAACAAATTGATATACTCCTATAGTGCCAAAATTCACACACTCATTCACTATTCTAGCTTTTGCTGAAAGCATCCCATTCGAGTTAACTTTGCCTAATCAATAAGATCAAGAAAATGATGTATTTCTGTAACACTTTCTCCTAGACAATTGTTCCTCTATGTATTAAGTTTCTAATGACACCAAAATCATATAATTTTGTTCATTATTGTATGAGTTATGCTCAAAATATTGTAGAGTGAGTACAGTTAAAATTTGGGCTAGTGCATGATCATGCATTCAAGTTGTACAACTTATATCTCTCAATTCCAATATCCAAAAATTACAAACTTTATACCAATTTAAAGCTAAGCGAATAAGCTACAACTTTGGTGAGACACCTTAGTATAATTCAGACTACATCAATATAGTTTATTCAATAACAACATGATATAATTTATGTCCCTGGTAGTACTACAGCCTAAGCTAAGACTCAATTTCAAGGCAATTTTGAAAGTCTTAGAGATAGAATTAAAATTAGACTTATTCAAGAAAGTTGTATATATATGTTTCAAGTTTAATCTGAATTAAGAATTAACTCATTTGGAAATCTACATATCAAGATATAATCAAAATACGAAAGCATGTTCAATAAAAATTCTCCAGTTCATAACATTCTAGCACATTTCCTCTTTTTCATCCTAAATCCATTAATCAAATCTTTCTTGAACGAATCTAGATGGCTCCAAATTTTCATATAGAGGAAGAATAATGTCTTAGGAATCTATTAGTTCAAATTTCAAGTCATTTGGAGGTTAGATGAAAAAGTTATAGCCAAAAGACTCAAAGTTATTCAGTAAAAATACTCTAGTTCATATTCAGACTTCAAAAACCAAACTCATACACGCAAACTATCACCTTTTTCTTCCTCTCTCTACTTCAAATTTTGTTTTCATGAACAATAACAATTCTTAACAGAACTTATAACCTATTTTTCACATCTTTCTAAAGTTAACAACTTCACAAACTTTCATATCAGCTCATCTCAACA
Source organism: Erythroxylum pedicellare (assembly GCA_027563575.1). Taxonomy (NCBI): domain Eukaryota; kingdom Viridiplantae; phylum Streptophyta; class Magnoliopsida; order Malpighiales; family Erythroxylaceae; genus Erythroxylum; species Erythroxylum pedicellare. The sequence goes on from JAOQMP010000002.1 coordinate 5,389,915, forward strand.
CAAACAATTCAAAAATCCAAGAGTTAAACATAAAAATCAAAACCGACATCCCTCACGCATATCCCTTATTTTCTACATTTTTCTCCACATTTCTGTACTTCTTCATTCTCACTATTGAATTTATTTCTTCCCATATCACTTATGCATGAACCCATGTACAAAACATTAAAACATCATCAAATGTTATTCACGAAAAACTTACTTGATTCAGTGAAATTCCAACTCACAAATCCCAGATTTTCTAATCCTCTCAAGCAAACAAACATCAACTCAAACTTATAATCATCTTTAGTTAGTTCTTTACCAGTTAAGAGTCAGAAGCCAAATACACAACATGCATAACAGGTAGTTTCAATGATAGATGAAAAGAATAAAGAAAAGAGCTTTAGTTGGTGTTTTCTGTGGTGAAGAAGAGATATGAGTTGTAGAAGTTTTTTCTCCAAACAAGATGATTGTGTGGATGGATAACACAATGACAAATGGCACCATGCATGTGGGCCATTTGTCACCCTCCCATTTGTCTTTTTCTTTTTCAAAATACCCCAAAATTTTGAAAATTCTATAAAATTTACCAAAAATTCTGAAATAATCATAATACTCTCCAAATAAATTTTCAACACAAATAATCCATAATTGACATTTTAATTGCAATTATAAATTAATTATATTCGAAAAATGTCAATGAATACATGTGCAATTATTTTAATGTATCAAAAATAAACATTCATAAATGTATGAATATACAATGATGCATGGGCATGCTACGTACTTATAATTTCTCACAATACACTAAATTCACTATTATGGGGTTTAGCCCCGAATATGACAAGTTACAAGAAGCACCTAGACCTGATGTGAGGAAGAGAAGAAGGCAGGTGACTAGCTTTTTTGCATCACAAACAACTCCTGGAACCTAACTTTCAATTCGTAACGCAATTCAATCAAGAGATGTGACTCATAATGTTGACATGGCAATAGCTAGATGGCGGTATGATACATATTCATTATTCAATACTTCTCAGTCTTATTATTATCAACCTATGGTGGATGCAATAGCCTCTTATGGTCCGAGATATAAATGTCCTTTGATTGATGACTTAAGAGGTAAACTCTTGAATTGTTTTGTTTCTGAAATTAAAAGTTGTTTGGCAAAAAGAAGATCGAATTAGGCTACTTATAGATTTTCAATCATATGTGATGGTTAGACAAATATGAAAGAAGAGTCTATCATTAATTTTTTGGTTTATTCTACAAATGGCTCAATGTTTTTTAAATCTATTGATGCATCTAGCCTTATTAGGAATATTGAGACTTTGTTTGAGATATTTGATGAAGTTGTGAATGAAGTAGGGCTAGAAAACATTGTTCAGTTTATTACTGACAATGATCCGCTTATAAAGCTACAAGAAAAAGGTTGCAAAATAAATATAATTCTTTTTTTGGATTCCTTATGTTGCACATTGCATTGACCTAATGCTGGAGCATATATGTGATCCTATGTAATTTCCTATTATTGATGGGACTATACAAAAAGCTAAAAAGGTGACCAAGTTCATTTATAATCATGCATAGGTATTGAATTTAATGAGAAAGGAATTTACTAATCGTAGAAATTTGTGTTGTCCTGTTAGGACAAGATTTGTAACAAATTTCTTACCACTTCAGTCTTTTTTAATGATGAAAACAGAGTTAAGACAAATGTTTACAAGTGATAAGTGGATTGCATCTCAGCATATTAGGTTTAATGTTAGAGTAGAGGTTTGTAGGATTATACTAGAAGAGAGAGAATTTTGGTCCCAATGCTAATTCGTTATCTGAGATTGTGAGCCTTTGGTGAGGGTGCTCCGCTTGGCTGATAGTGAAGAAAAATCAATAATGAGTTATTTTTTTGATGTCATTGAGAGAGCGATGGAAGCAATTAAGGCCAATCTGAAACATAGGCCTTCTTTGTACACACCGTATCTTTCAATCATTAATGAGAGAAGGGAAAGACAACTTTTTTCTTCTTTCTTCTCTGTTGTTTATAGTTGGGGCGTTTTTGAATCCTAATGTCTATTTTAGACTGGATTTTACCAAGCAAGCTGAGGTTAATAGAGAAATGCTTTTAACTATTACAATAATTGTTGCCATTGACATGATGCAAGATCTCTTAAAGTCATAAATGAAGCTTTTGAAGTTGTCTTATGGAAATTTTGAAATGTCGATTGTTATTTGACAAAGAAAAAAACTTTTTCATGTATTAATTGTTTTCTTTTTCTTATTTTTTGAAAAGTAATTATCACTTTGTTTTGTTTATAACGCTACTTTTGTTACCTTACGACTTACAGTTTCTTAGTGGGATCAATTCGAAAATAGTATTCTAGAATTGATCGAATTTTAAGTTAATGTGTGAGTGCAACAGGCTGTGAATGAAACTGAAACACATTTGAATTTATCTATTCTAAGAAAATGAATAGATTGGAGCATAAGATGTTGAATGACTTGATTTTTGTTCGTTAAAATTTAAAGTTTCGGGAAAGGTATGTATTTATCACTATTAATTTCAATATAATTTTTTATAATTTTATAATACTTAAAATTTATTGTTTACTAGGAGTCTTAATATCATAAGTAGTTCAACTGATCCAATTTCCATTGATAACATTGATTTTTTAGTGGATTGGGTTTTTGAAGAATCGAATTTGGTATATGTTAATGACTTAGAAGATAATCTTGGATGGGAAAGCACTGACATGTCATTTGATGCATTAAATTGAATGATAATGATGATGAAACTCCTCTCAATGATGAGATTTTTGTACCAAATGATAATTGGGGTCATTGCAGTTATAGCAAATATCCTCCCGTAGATGATTGAATTTCATTCCAGGTTTTTGTTTTTCCTCTTCTTTTAATTTTACTTATATTTGATGTATATGTTAAATTATATATATATAATGTAAATGTAAATGTTTTTATTTCAGGTTTAACTTCTATTTGATTGTTTCCTCATCACGAACTATTGTTGTAAATTGTAACAATTTGAGAGTTAAGCATATTTATTGTTTTTTTATTGGATGTTTTGATGTAATTATTATTTATTATATGATGAAATTGTAATATTTTAAATACTTTGTATTATTCTTAATTTCATATTTGTATGATGATGATTGTCTTTTTTCATATTAATTGTGGTTATTATTTATATGTGAAATATTTAAAATTATTGTTATTTAATATTAATTGTGATTATTATTTATTATTATGATTTTTGGAGACATGGTTGTTGTAAACTTATAAAGTATAAAGTACAACTGTACAATATAGCAATAGACTATTTTGCAATTTAAAAAAAAATCAGAGATTATTTTATAAATTTAAAAAATTACTCGAAACGATATCCAGTATTGACTGGTACCGATACAGTATCGTACCATAATCTAATCCGATATTAAGTTCGGTACGGTATTCGCAACATTACTTTTAGGGATTGGAATATGATTAATTTGTTGGTTTAAATGACAATTTATATTGCTAATTACATGTCAAATATTGTTTGGTGCTCTAATTTCGGGCTGATATTTTTGTTGGGACAAATTTGGTCTTGGGCCGGACCGGTTAATGTAGCAGAACATTTGTTAATCTGTGCCCGGCCCGATCATATTTCTTTATATAAATACTACGTTGCAAAGGGAACCCACTCAAAAACCCTAAGCAGAAGGCAAAGGCCGAACGTACTTTTCGTCTCTTCTTAGCCGTCTCTGCTCGTCTTTCGACCCTAAGCATGAAGGTTCGTCCTTTTTTATCGTAACCAATCTAGTTTACTATCAAAACCAATACCCAAGTTACGGTTTTTAATGATTGGGTTGATCTCATTCTTTGTTTCCGCTCTTTTCTGTTGACAGTTCAATATCGCTAATCCCACTACGGGATGCCAAAAGAAGCTTGAAATTGACGATGACCAGAAGCTGTAAGATCTTCCCTTACGTTAGTGTATTTCTTGCTGTAATTTGTTTGTTTTTGGTTTAGATTTGCTTAGTGGAGAGTACGAACTTCTGCAAGCTTTTAGCTTGGTTCATACTTCAAAATTTTAATGAACGCGTTACTTTAGGCTCTTATACGATGCAATTGGTTGTAAACTTCAGTCCGAGGCAATGTTATCGGACAAGTATTGGAGAAATTGCTTTTGAGGAGAGACCGTAAAATTGCTAGTAGCTTTTGGGATGCAATTTAGAGAAAATATCTTCTATGTGCTTTTGCACCGGGATTTTTGTGAGAGTTCGAAATCTACTTTGATGAAAGGCTTTATTTGCTGCCACATCAGACAGTTAAATTTTAGTTATGCTATTTTATTTTAAATGCTTGGATCTGCAAATGTTCATATAAATTTGAAATATAAACTGCCGAGGCTTCCTTCTGTGATTAGCAATTTGATTAAAGGAAAGTGGTTATGTTTCTTTGTTCATTTTTTCTTAGTTTTTAACACTTGAAACAATTTATCTTCATGTTTATTGTTGACCTACTTTTGAATTTTATAGTGATCTGTTGGCTTTGTGTCAAATGTGAAATATGATCCTTTCTGACCTAATCTTGTTGTCACAGCCCTTATCGTTTGTTAATTATTTTCAACAAATATTACCAATGCTACAATATTCCTCATCTTTTATCCTTTTGGAAACCTGCAGCCGGGCATTTTTTGACAAGAGAATCTCACAGGAGGTCAGCGGAGATGCTCTTGGAGAGGTATGCATTTAAGTCCCCAAGGGAGTTAGGTTTCACTCTGCTTTCTTGTATAATGTCCAGCAGCCAGTACTCTTTTATTTGTTTTTCAGCTACTCATTGTTACTCTAAATACTCCACAGGAATTCAAGGGCTATGTTTTCAAGATTATGGGAGGCTGTGATAAGCAAGGATTCCCCATGAAGCAGGGAGTGTTAACCCCTGGCCGTGTTCGTCTCTTACTTCACAGAGGCAAGTGCTTATTTTTATTATATCAGAGAAAGCTATGAGAGTTTAAGTTGTAATTCAAAAGTTTTCCTTGATGAAATGTAGACTAATTTTTACTGTTATCTGTACAGGAACCCCCTGTTTCCGTGGATATGGAAGGCGTAACGGAGAGCGAAGGAGGAAGTCTGTTCGTGGGTGTATTGTCAGCCCAGACCTCTCTGTTTTGAACTTGGTAATTGTGAAGAAGGGTGATAATGATCTTCCTGGATTGACTGACACAGAGAAGCCAAGAATGAGAGGTCCTAAGAGGGCATCAAAGATCCGGAAACTCTTCAATCTCTCAAAGGAGGATGATGTTCGAAAGTACGTTAACACCTACCGAAGGTCATTCACAACTAAATCTGGTAACCATCTCAATGAGGCTGGCCATAATCATTTTGTGTGTATGACGTAGCTGCTTTGAGAACGGTAATTGTGCTTCTTTTTATGTCAGATATTCATTTTGTTTGTTTACTGCTGCAGGAAAGAAGGTTAGTAAAGCTCCTAAAATTCAAAGATTGGTGACTCCCCTGACTCTGCAAAGGAAGCGAGCAAGAATTGCTGACAAAAAGAAGAGAATCGCGAAGGCTAAGGCAGAGGCTGCTGAGTACCAGAAGCTCCTTGCAACAAGATTGAAGGAGCAGAGGGAACGCCGGAGCGAGAGCTTAGCCAAGAAAAGATCCAGGCTCTCTGCTGCTTCTAAACCATCAATCGCAGCTTAGGTTAATTCTTCCAATCCATTGAGTTTTGGCATTTAAGATGTATTTCATGGAGTTATCTTTAAGGATATTGAGGTGTTATGTGAAGTTCTGGAAGTACTCAGAAACACTAGTTTGTTTTATTGTTAACTTTGGGTCCAACTATTTTGAGGTTTTGACATATGTTCAATGTTTTTCTGTTCCTAATTAATCATGAATTATTGAGCTAATCGATAGTTTGTTTCTTATTTCTTTTCTGAGATTGTCCTTTGGCAAGTGGGGCAGAACTTTGAAATTGGCATCCTAAATTGTTGTTTACAAATGGTGCATTTTTGGAACGTCTGTATTGATTTGGAGATACTTGGTGTTTCTCTTCATCAGCTGAAAGTTATCCCGAGTATGGGGATTGAGGGACTTGAGACAGCTGAGATCTTTGAACCCTCTTCATAGGAGGGTTTAACCTTAGATCCGATGTTTTAGTAACAGTTATCTTTGTGGCCTCTGCTGTTGCAATCGTGCGCTGTTGCTTTAAGTAGCTACAACTGATATTAACCAAAGTGGACTTTGGAAGAGTTTTAGTAATAGCTTTTCTGGTTTCACTCATTTTGAGTTCTAGGAGCCCAAATTATCTAGGAAAGAGAAAATATGCTCTTCAAGGGCCAAGCAATTTAGAATTGGATCCACTACCCAGAAATTCGCAATAAAAAAACCTATTTATAAGGTTGAAGGATAACAAATAGATGCAAAGCGTTAGCAGACTTTAAATTCAATTTAGGCGAAATCCCTAGAAAACTCCGGCAATCTGAAAGCTCATAAACTCTCTCAATCATAAAATCGCCAGCAAACTGCAAACTGAAAAGAACGAGCATCGATCTGGAAAAAGGACTCCGTGGACGTTGTTAACGTGAGAACCCAAGTCCACTTGCATAATGGGCATAATATCAAAAGAAGTCGCTTATGTACTAAAAGAGAAAGAATCAAACTAGGTACTGAATATTGTTAAAACCCATCTCACCCAACTATTTCCTCTAACATTACTCATTTTAAAAACCAAGTCTTTATTCCTTTTTGTTTCTTCACAAGTCTCAAACCAAGTTGTATAAGCACACATGTGCCATGATTAAAGCAAATATTACAGGAGCAGTATTTCAAGCAGACACTAAAAACTCGGTCGAAAATAACAAACATATTCTTTTGCAGCCTTCTACAACCCTACATCAGGAATTATGGGTTGCGATCCAATCCTCCTCTTTCTGAGGCGCTCAGCAATGATGAAGGCGAGCTCCAGAGATTGTGAAGCATTGAGCCTAGGGTCACAATGAGTGTGATAGCGCGAGCTCAGATCATCAAATGTCACCGTCCGTGATCCACCAATGCACTCTGTAACATTCTGCCCAGTCATCTCCAGATGAACTCCACCTGGGTGGCTTCCTTCTTGTTCATGTACATCAAAGAATGCTCTCACCTCAGCCTGCCTCAATACAAGTAATAAGTATCATAACACTAGTCATGATATTGCTCTGGAGCGACAGAAACTTGTTTTTTGATGCAAAAAACATAAATATTGTCAACGAGGTTCAATAATATAGGTTATAGAATCTGAAAGAGGTAAGCGCAGCAGCAGTACCAGGAATGAACTTACAACCACAATTGTCAAATATTTTATTCGATAACCAACAAACAACTAAGCGCATATCATGATTATCATGCTGGGGGAGATTCAATAATGAGAACAAGTCAATTTCTCACCTACCACACCTAAAACTTGTTGGCATGTCACCTATATTTTGTTGCCTTCGCCTTAGTCAATTTCAAAGAAATCAATTTTGCTATTCTTCAAAGCTACCCAAATTTCCATCTTAGCCAACGGAGCTCTAGCTTGCCAAGTTTTGAATCATTAAGATCTCTATTACTAAACCCACCAATAGTACCAGATAATGGAACCACCGGATGTTATCCTACGAAGCACTAATTGGTAAGTGGCACATCAATTAATATTAGACAGGATCATGAGGCAAACAAAAGCTAATCTCAGAACGCTACAGAAAAGAATAATTGCTGCCTTTCGATGTCTGTAGTTGCCTAACAACTATTGGAGCAATAACAAGACGTAAATATATGAGTATACATACCCTGATGGCATCAAATGGACGAGTTTTCAGACCACAAGGAGCCTTTATTGTATTTCCATGCATAGGATCACTGACCCATGTGACAATTAGTCCAGCCCTGCGGACTGCCCTTATGAGATGAGGGAGCTTCACTCGCATATTCTCCGCACCCATTCTTGTGATAATGGTTATTCTCCCTGGTTTGTTCTGAGGATTCAAAATCTCTATGAGCTTAACTAGCTCACTGGGATCCATTTTATCACTCACCTGCAGCAAAACAAACAGAGATATGTAAGAAAACCTCAAGAACTAAAGGTCATTAACGTTGCAAAACTAGAAATATTGGTAAAACAATAGTCTGTTCATTACATCAACATTCAGGCTACATCCATGTCCAAATTTAAATTACAAAACATAGGCAAGAACTTCTTTCAGAAATAAATTGCAAGCAAGAATTGATCATATGTCAGTTCAAGTTCTTGATCATTGGTAAATCAGGGGGCGGTCATTAGTCGTTGTCAGGTTCAATAGAACACAAAGGAGGTAACAGGAACATATTTTCAACCGAAAAGAATGCATTAAGACAACTCTGGCCAAAGATTGCAAAAGATTAAGTTTCACTGCTTTGGGGAATCTTGTCCTTTTTGCCAAACATGCAGCAGACACCGTACGGAAAATCAGCCAAACTAGATGTTATTTAACAAAACAGGTTGAATTTGAGAAGATAATGGCAATTTACCTTAATACCTAGAGGATTTGCAACCCCTCTTAGAAAGTCGACATGAGCACCATCAAGCTGTCTGGTGCGTTCCCCAGCCCACAGAAAATGGGCTGAGCAATCATAGTAGAGGCCAGAAGTTGAATCCAGCCTAGTAAGTGATTGCTCATATGGCAAAAGCAAGCACTCATGGGATGTCCAGAATTCAGTAGTTGTCATGATTGGATGATCAACAGTAAGGCCGGCTGCAGCCATGAATCCAAGGGCCTCATCAACCCTGTGAGCAAGCTCCCGGTATCTACCACAACAAGAAAAATGGAGAGCAAGTCAGATTAAACTACCTTTGTCAAATGGTAGAAAAACCTTCATCACTCATGCGTTCGTAAACTTTATTACATATAATTTCTATACAAGATTCAGATACATGATTCTATAATAATATTATGACCAACTAAATGGTTATTTTGGTTTTCAAGTTTCTATATGTCCAGTTGTTAGCCAGAGTTTGAGTGTTGCCTATGCACTGCTGTCCAAGTTCTCACATAACCAAAACGTGATGCATGTGGAACCACCACACTCGATCCATCGATATCGACCTAATTTATCTTTTTTCCCCAAATGTAATTGGATGGGAACAAGGACATTCATAACATTGTATGCCAAAACTGGACCAAGTGTCAAAACGAGAATGTATGAAGTGTATTAAACAAGAGATGACACTATGCATATTCCATAAGGCCAACCGAAACACGACAAGCAAATGATTGTCAAATTGTTATAACCGTAAGTCAGGGATACAATCTTGAACATGTAACTTGCACAATTCAGAATCTTTACCCAACAAATTTATAAAAAGCAGACAGCAATGTAAAACAAGACACGAAACTTTTGTTCAAAACATCTTACACTTCTCCACCTGAAAACTTATTACCAATGCAAGGTATCCAAACAAAAAAGGAAAGAAAAGAAAGACAGTTGATTTGAATTTACCTATCACCCTGTTCACTATGCTCGGTGAAATCCAGATTCCACTGCGTAACCCTCTGCATAGCTGCATAACCACCAGTAGCAAACGCCCTGAGAAGATTTAACGTCGCTGCTGATTGACAATAAGCTCTGATCATCCTCTGTGGGTCTGGTATCCTTGACTTTTCTTCAAAAGCATCGCCGTTGATGTTGTCTCCTCTGTAACTCGGCAACTTCACTCCATTCTTTTCCTCAAAAGGATCTGATCTTGGTTTCGCAAACTGACCTGCCATCCTCCCCACCTACAAGGCCAAGAAAAACCATTCTTTTATCCAAATTTCTGATATAATAACTTATGCAGTTAATCACCACACGAAGTAAATAATAAACAAAGTACAAAACTCAAGGTAAAGGTTCTTTCTTTACCAGGTTTACATAATAAACAAAGTACAAAACACAAGTTAATGGTTCTTTCTTTACCAGGTCTCAATTGGTTTGTGCTACAGCAATGACTAAACACGAATGCAGAAGAGTGAAAGCAATTACACTCACCTTGACAACGGGCATTTGACCACCAAACATCAAAACAGCACCCATCTGAAGTAGAATCCTGAAAGTGTCACGAATGTTGTTAGCGTTGAACTCTTTGAAACTCTCCGCACAATCACCACCTTGCAGCAGAAAAGCCTTTCCCATTGCAGCTTCAGCGAGCCTCTCCTCCAATTTCCTCGCCTCACCGGCGAACACAATTGGGGGGAACGCATCGAGCGTCCTGAGAACCGATTCAAGCTCCTCCTTATCTGGATATTCCGGTAACTGTAGCGCCTTCTTCAATTTCCAGCTCTCCAAGCTCCATTCATCAGAACCCACATTGGTCTTAGACGGCATAGTTGTCGGTTTCGGTGCAGTTACAGCTTTAGCCGGCTGCGGTTGTTGCGACTGTTTGCCAGAGACAATGGGGTTCTTGGCAGGGTCCGCGGCGTGCACGGCGGCGACACGGAGTAGGGATCTGTGGTTGGTGGTTGTAAGGAAGGAAGGTTGGTGGGGTTTGTTGGAAACGAAGGATTTGGCGGGAACCATGGAGCTACCAGGGAGAGACATTGCGTGAGTGAAGTTTGATCTTCTTCAGAGAAATGGAAACAAAAGAGCAGGGAATTTAATTGAATGTAAAAGTCCCTGAAAAAGAGAGAGGAGTTACAGAGGAGAGGGGGGTTTTATAACGTAAGATTTTGATGAGGAAGAAACATGACTCTGACGATGTGTTGTGTCTGGTAGAGCGACGTGTTGTGGTGACGGTAGGTGAGACACGGGGGTAAATTTGGGAATTCATGCGTTTTTATTTTCTTCTTCTTATAATGCTAGATTTGTCCTAGTAATTACGATTAGTGTGCTAATGATTCTTTCTTTCTGACGCATCATCAGAGTCACCGAGCGGCTTGGCTGGTGTAGCTTACCAGTCGTGACCAACTCATTTTTACAACTTTTACCATCTTATTAGGGGTAGTTTGGTTTGAATTCAAGTCCAGTTCCATGAACCAAATGCAATAAATGATAGACTTAGTGAATCCGCGAGCTGAGTCAAAAGTTATCTCGTATCTAATTATGAAGAACAGCCTTCAGCCCTTCACGCACTTGCAAGCTAGCTCCGTGGTCTTGGCAAATACTTTGAATTCAAAGTGAGCAGATAGAAAGGTTCATACCAAGATGGCATATAAATTATAACCTCAACACAAGGGACAAGAACTGAAGGAGCCCATAGTTTCATGCAATGCAATCTGGGTTCAGGCCTAACGAGTTAATAGAATGAGCTGTGCTTCTTTGAGTTGATGTTGGGCGTCTGGTATTAGACCAGCTGCAGCATATGCTAAAAAGATTCGAAGAAAGAAGATAACAAAATCTGTTTATGCTGGAATATCCTTTACTTTTTGCAAGACTACACTGCCATATAAATCTTTCTTTGGCTCAGGTTTTACAATCTTTTTAACGTTAATTCGACTTTATTCTCTAATTTTAAAAATATTATGATAGCAATATTGCAATTATATTTTTAATAAAAAATAATGCTAAGAGTGTAAAAAAAATAAATAATTCATTTTAAATAAATAAAATTAACAGTAAACTGAATTATATCAAAAATATAAATTTAGTTCTTAAGTACTTTGTTTATCAATTGTCGTCAGTTGTATAGTGAAGTCGGATTCGCAGCCTCTCACTTCCTCCATATTAGGATCTATTAGTCAACAAATATTGATTAATCTAATTGATCCTTAATATTTATTATTCTATTCGTAGTTCAAGAGACGATAATGAAGGGGCATAAACATAATGGCATAGTTTGTAATTCAACCATACCACTTTAAAATCAACATTTTATAACTGAGTTACAGACTTTTCAATTCGTTTGTCAATTGCTAAGAAATAGAAGTGAGTATTCTGTCCTGAGCTAGGAGCCATACGAAGGACCGAATGCATTGTGGGCCGTCCCAATGCCAGATAGGCAGCCATCGGCCACTAAGAGTTAGAGAGTCGTGCTCCATCTGTTGAGAGTAGGCCGTTGCAGTTGAGAACTATCCCGTCCTCGATCTGCCCCAAGTCAGCTTGTTTGGTCCAGAGTGAGTCTGCGGCAGGAGAATACCTGCAATAAGCATACAAATAGAGTGAAGAAGTAAGTATTGGAACTGATGCCATAACCAGTTATCTGAGTTGTCGGTATAATTCTGAACACAACGAGAAAGCTCAGAGGGGGCGATGGGGCCAAGAGTATGTGGGAGAAGGGGTCCCAAGTCTACCACTCAGGGATCCAACCAAAAGCGGGTCTGAGAGCCATCATAAATAACCCATCTCATGATGCGAATGACGTGGGGCCATATAGCTTTGATACTCCTCCAAGTCATGGACCCGCCGGTCACTGCGAGGAATGGGGGCGGGTGGTGAACATTTAGCTTGTATTTAACGGTCAAAATTTGAACCCAAAGTGCGTGTGGCTTCGAGAGAAGGATCCAGCCAAGCTTGATTGACAATGCATTGTTAGATTCACGAATTTCCGAATGCCCAGGCCCCCCAGTTCCTTAGGTTGACAGATTTAATCCCAGTGTACCAAGTGTGGCTTTCGAACACCCGGGAAAGAGCCCCAAAGGAAGTTGTGAATGATCTGTTCCAGGTCGTCACAGAGGCGACGAGGGAGGCGGACAGTCTGCATTGTATAGATAGGGAGAGTGACGAGAACAGATTTAATCAGGGTGGTACGGCCTGCGAAGGATAGCATGTGTTCCATCCAGCCCGAAAGGCGCTGTTGGACTCTATCAAGAAGATGTTGGTAGGTGTGTTTGTGGACGCAGTCGTGAAGCAAAGGAACTCCAAGGTAACACCCTAAATCCGTGGTCAGCTGAAAACCCAACTCGTGGCTCAACCGGCGTGCTGTAGAATGGGAAATGTTTTTGGAGTAATAGCAGTGAGACTTGGCATGGCTTACCTTTTGCCCAAAAGCATTGCAAAAAGAGAATAAAATGTCCCGAATGACCTGAGCTTGGTCGGTGGTGGATTCCACGAATAAAATGAGGTCATCAGCGAAAAACAAATGAGAGATGGGGGGGTCGTTTTTGCTGAGCCGGATTGGCTTCCAGCGTCTGTAGCTCACCGCTTGAGAGATGAGGTGGCCCAGTCTTTCCATGCAGAGGATGAAAAGATAGGGAGAGGGGGGTCGCCCTGACGAATGCCCCTGGAAGGGTGGAATGTCTCGCTGAGTTCGCCTTCCCAGTTGACTTGCATGGAAACCGACGAAACACACTTCATGATAAGAGAGATGAAAGAATCAAGTAGTCCAATATCCAGCAGAGTATCTTGGATGAAGGCCCAAAAGAGTCAATCGTAAGTTTTTTCGAGATCAACCTTGATGGCTAGGAATCCTTTCTTTCTAGCTTTTCTGTGCATCGTATGAATAATTTCTTGAGCAATGATAATGTTGTCAGTGATGAATGGTCCTCAGACAAAACTGCATTGATTCGGGCTAACTAGGTTGTCAAGGAAAGGTTTCAACCTGTTGATGATGATCTTGGTAAGGTCTTTGTAGATTACAGAGCACAAAGCAATAGGTCGGAATTGAGTGATTGACGTCGGGGAGGGTTGTTTGAGGATCAGGACTAGAATGATGCGGTTTAAAGCGGTCACTGTCTGACAAAAGAATCCTCTCTTCATGTTATGCGAGATTGCCCCCGAGCGCGATGCGTGTGGCTCGCCTTCCCACAACAAGCCCTCTCTCCTGATTTTTTCACCATTAGGGCTCAAGAGTGGCTACTCCTCAATTTTCAGCGCCACCGACAGATTTGTGGCTTCGATTGGTCCCCCATTTTCGGGACTGTTTGCTGGTTCTTATGGTCCTGACGGAATCGGACTATATTTGACCCACAGTTCACATGGTCAACTTCTCCGGTCCATTGCATCCTACAATATGTCCAGCAGATATACAAAGCTTCGGTCTGGCAAGCTAGAACAGCTCCAGGTCGTCGACCTCGCCGGGAACAGTTCATTGGTTGGCGTCCACCACGCCAAAGGTGGGTAAAACTCAACACAGACGGGATGAGCAAAACTGACCCCCTCTTGGCCTCTGCTGGCGGACTAATTCGCAACAATGCTAGAGCCTGGCTTGGAGGATTTGATCACAACCTGGGTTGATGTTCGTCCTTTACTACCGAGCTGTGGGGTGTCTTTTCAGGCTTGCATCTGGCTTGGGACCTAAGTTACCGAAAGGTGATATTCAATGTTATAAATACCGTATCGGGCTCGGTACTGGATTGAGTTCTGGAACGGAATTGTACCAGTACCGGTTGGTACCGGATACCGTTTCGGGAAAATTTTTAAATTTATAAAATAGTCTCTAAAATTTTTAAAAATTGCAAA
>JAOQMP010000002.1:5404368-5418667 GCA_027563575.1 Erythroxylum pedicellare
ATACTCAAGTAGAGTTTAACAAAACCAAAACGACGTCGTTTGGTTTTCGTTTTACACCTGAACCAAAACAGGGACATCAGCCTTCCGTGATGTCTTTTGTTAGGGGGGGGGGGCGAGGGGGACTTGGTAGTTAAGAGTCAAACGATGTCATTTTGCTCTTGGAGCAACTCAACACGAGCCTTCTGCGATGTTTTCTCTACAAAAATGTCAAGGTTTCTTTTTTGCGACGTTTTTTTGCTAAATCGTCTCGAAAGGTCTGACAAATCCGCATCGCTTTTAAAAAACGTCATAAAAACTCTGACCGATTTGTGACGTTTTTTCAAAAAGGTCACGAATTCTATTCAATTGTTGTAGTGGTTGCTAACTTATTTACTAAGTTTTTGTCTTAACCATTGATGTGATTACTGTATCGTACCGTACCGGCCGGTATGTACTGTTCCGGTCGAAAACCGGTACCGGTACGGGTATATATGGTATCGGTATAAAATACCGGTCGGTACCGGCCAATTTCGTTAGTACCGGCCGGTATCGGAAATTTTAAAAAATTAGGGGACTTTTTTGCAAAATTTTCAAAATTTTTCCTCCTTTGGTGTTTTGAATACCGGCCGATACCGGCCAGTACCAACAAAATTGGCTAGTATTGACCGGTATTTTATACCGGTACCATATATACCCGTACCGGTATCGGTTTCCGACCGGTACGGTACGGTAATCAAAACAATGGTAGTATTGAAACTTGACTCTCAAGTGGTGCTGTGTGCTTTCTCAAACCTCACATCTACTCATCTTTAGCATTAACGAACTGCTTAATCGTAATTAGACAGTCATCCCTCATCACACTTACAGAGAAGGAAATAGGAGCGCTGATTAGCTAGCAAATTTTGCTGCTCATTTTGACCTAAGGATCACAACTTTTGTAACTGCATTTTCAGGGTGCCTTTATATCCTCCTTGAGATATCACTGGGACTAGCTTCTAACGACTTGTCATGTAGTTGCTACTTTTCCTTCTATGAAAAAAAAGAAAAGAAATAGAAGTTAGTATTTTATGTATAAATGACAAGATGTACTGTCATTATAGTTAGCGGCACATAAACAGGTCGGTGAAGAAATCTGACGAAAAGTCCAACTTCAATGTATGCAAATAAGATAATTAGGATAAAGCCAACCACAGCCTTGGCTGGGACTGGAAGAGAGAACCTAAGCCATGATATTTGGCTTGTGTTTTTAAAAAAGTAAAAATAAAAAAAAGAAAGAGGAATTTACAAGCACGCCCCTTGGCATCTCAATGACTTAATAATATAAAAAGGGAAAAGCCCAAATTGACCACCTCCACCTCCACCTACCCTCTCCTCCTCCATTTTCCACTTCCACAACCGTCCTACCTCCATCCACCATCTCTTCTCTGTCACAATCCCAAAAGAGTGCCTATCTCATCACTACATCACCCTTTGCATATAAAGAGAGTTGGTGAAAGTCTTAGCGTCCTCTCACACATGTAGCTGGAGAAGTTGGTCTGAATATTAAGTAACCATGGAAATTAGATAAGAGGACTTTTAGGACTATTCTATATCGATCGTCCTCGTTTTCTAATAAAAGTCTAACATCCCACAAACGAAGCTTTTCATCTGGTCAAATCTTCACCAAACAAAGGTCAGTGTCTTGAATTTATTGTGCTTAAGTTATTATTAAAAAAGAAGAGATAATCATCTTTTATTATGTTAATAATACAAAAAGAAAGCTACGCAGCACCATTCATCTTTTAAGTTTCTGTTCGATAGGATACTAGAGCTTAACGATGCAAATAACACAGAAGGAATGTATATACTTACGGACATCAAAATGAAGATGGACCACTCTCGTTAATTTCAATGTCTATTTCACGAAACAGATCCAAGTTTCTTCTCACTCTGGTTGTTCAACTGTTGCTATCAAAACCCTAAGATGAGCTACCTGTCCCTCTTTCCCTCTGCTCACTCTTAATGGAGTAAGTATTTGCTTTCTTCAGAATTCACATGAAACAATTTGCAAGATCACAGGATTTTGTCCTCTGGGCCTAGCTATACCCATTTTTGAGGTTGACCCACTGGAAATTCCCCATTCTAATAAGAATTCTCGCTCTCGCTCTTTACCAAATTCCTGATTTCATATAAGATGATTTCCAAATGTTATAAAAACAAAGTACAAACATATTAAAATAATATGCAAATAAATATTAATTTACTATTTAAGGGTATTTAGATGTTAGATTAGAGAATGTTTGGTTCAAATGGACAATGACAATAAGAATAATAATAAATGAATTAATATCATTATTATAATTATGATGGTTGATTAAAACGAAGGAATGAACTATTAATGGTAATGATAAATTTTTATTTTACATCCAATTTTAATATATTTTAGTTGAATATATTTAATTTTTACACCTGATGGTAAAATGTTTAAAATCAAATATATTGCAATTTTTTCTTTCCAATAATTGATGAAGAAAAAATGCTTTAGTATTTACTTGCCTTAATATATTTTCAAAATATAATTTAATCATAATATAATTTGGTTAAAAAAAGAAATAAAAACTTGTTAATTTTTTATTTTCATCAAATTTTAATATATTTTAATTAATATACAATTAATGAATTAAATTAAATTAATAAAAAAAAGAAAAGAAATGTCATGGAAAAGTGTCACGCCCATAACACTCTTCTCACGGGTGTGCCAACGATCTGTCATGCGTATGACACTTGCATTGATTAATCCTCGGATAAAAATACGGATCATTTAATAATAATATATTACTAACAAAGTGTTTTGTATTCCTTATCATTAATGCCTTTCCAAATCTATTAACCAAACACCCCCTTAAATCTTAACCTCTTAAAAATGGAACCATAATTATCAAAATGGAAAAGCTATCAGTTTAACCATTCATTCGGAATTATGAGAATGAACTGAAATAGGCAGACTAGATAGGTCCTTGCGAAGAAATGAAAAGGGCAAGCGAACCTTCTCTTTGAATCGAGATGATTGCATCTATTCTTGTCTTTAAACTTTAAAGAGAGGACTCTGTTTCATAAGCTCAAGATGGACCCCTTCCCTTCTAAACCCGAAATACCCATAAAAGGAAGGGGATTATAATTATACAGAAGCCTCTTTAAGTCTAGCGACTCTCTTCTTTTATCCTTCTTCACTGCGCGCATACATGGAATTTTGTTTTGTTCTTTCAACTTGGTCGGATAAAACAACAGTACATGCAGGTGAATTTGGAAGCACGTAGTGATTGAAAGGTAGGGATTAGGGACCACGGTTTGTTTTTCATAGAAGCCTTGTGGGAGCCATTCCCAGAATGTCAAAATCGTCCACATGCCAGCCAGGATATGTAGTCCTTTAGTGGGTCCTTGGAAAAAGACGAGCACTCATTACCTTTGAGCTCTTAATGCTTACGAGACCCTTCTGTCTTCTATGTTTTCAATCGACCATGACGAGTAATTAAACAAGGCACCAACTCAACCGAGCAGGAGAGCCTTGTTTTCCATAATATGGGCTTTCGCCTGGAAAGAGTTTAGGTACTTGCACCTTTTGAGTATCAATTTTCACCTTGTACTTCCTAACCAGTGAATTATACATTTGTAGCAAAATAAGGTTGTGTACAAGTGCAAAAAAAGTTGAAATAAAGAAGAAAAGAACAGAGATAAGTGTACAAGAAAAACCTCAAGAACTGAAAAAGAAAGCATCAAAGTCACGGGCCTTTATGGATAGGCTAGGGAAGGAATCCGTAAGTGGTCAGGAGAATAAACAAAAGAAAAAGAGAGGCAACACGCTTGTGGTATACTACATTGAAATCGAAGGGTTCTGCAAGTTATTAGCTAGGTGGCTAGCAGACTGAGAATAAAGTCATCAATTACTCCATCACCATCGCTTCTCTTGTTCAAAATATGGTTGCGTAACTTTTGGTTAAGGGATAAAAGATGGATAACCAGTCGCCCCACCCATGGGAGTCTTTAAGAGTTATCAACAAAGCGATGATTTTGGAGGGTTACCTGATCCTGTGCTTGACTCGTTTCGACGCAAGGTATTTTTATTTAGTGATAAGTTATACAAACATGGAGAGACATGAAAGCACGTAAGCTCGAAACCTATTGAAACACATGCATCCATACACTATTACAAGGGTCCAGCAGGTGCATTCAGTATTTGAAGAGAAGGAAGGAAACAAAAAGTTATGGAGATGGAGGCCAACCATAGAATCCAGCATCTTCAGTTCCTTCATAGAACCTCAGCTCAAGCTCCTCCAGTCTTTGCTCGTCGTCCCACATCCCATCATAACTATCATCGTCATAATAATCCGCAACATCACCAGCTAAAAAATCCCAGGGCAAGTACTCTGAAGAGTCTGAAAATCCAGAGCAATCGTCTTCCCAGTCATCCATTCCATAGTAGTCCATTACAAAAGGTCCCAATGTTTTCAACTTCGGGAACTTCTTGAGGAAGCTAACATCGAGTTTTACTTCCCAGCATCCTCTCAGATCCAAATATTCAAGTTCTGGACATCCTGAAAGAATTTTTGAGACAACATCTGAGCTGATAAGAAGATAAGCTATCTCTAAATGTTTCAACTTGGGCATCGTATTGGCAATGGCATAAGCCTCATCGTCCTGAGTGATCTTGTCATAAGTACCTAATGGGTGCATATTCCGGCACAGACCAACAAGTGATGTACAATGTTCTCCAATAGTCTCTAAAGCACAAGCACCAATTTTACTACAGTAGCTCAAATCCAAGAATTTGATCGTTGAAAGGCTTCCAGCAATTTGTTCAACTATTGAATCACTAATCTCACTCCTAGGCAATCTCAATGTTTGAAGAGATCCGGCACTGGCAAAATCAAGAAAACAGAAGAGGCCCTTGTCATATATTGTCTGTCAAACCAGACCACCCCACCAAGACTAGTGTTACTCAAAATGCAGGTGTTTATTAACTAGTAGATGAAGACTATCATGGACAACTGAGAATTGCAAGCGTGACAATAGAGAAACAACGTAAAAAGAGGTTCTGATCAGTTTAGCCCATCAAAATTAATAAAGATTTATATCAAATGAAGAAATATGAATCAAATTATTTCTTCAGATTGCAATGCAAGCACAACTGAGGGTTCAATAAAAGCTAGGCAATTGAAAGAGGGATTTGAAAGAAAAGTATAGTTCAGCTTACTGCTCCGCCAGGAATAAGAAAATGGAATCATTATGAAGGCCTGAGACACAAAGTTTGCGAATTGATCCGGAGCTTCTCCTAATTAACATGTGAAGCATGCGATCAATGTAGTCTGGGTGGCACTGGTTACTCCATTCCTCAATATCAATCTCTTGCCAACAATAAGGATCTGAAACAGCTCTACACCACGATTTACAAACTCTTGGGACCACTGTAAGCTTCTCTTGTAGCGAAAGATTGGTGAAGATTAGGCCAAGGGCATCAGGTATCAGCTCATCCCATCGCCGGTACACACCTTCATCCTCCATGGAATCTGCTTAAAAATTAATAATACGGTTAGAAACAGAGCTTTTTTAACCAAAAGACAACTTGAATCCCATAAGAGTCATCATGAATCCCATCTTATATGGGATCAAATAAATAAAAAGATACAAAATTTACTGATTTAGGAGAATTGGCGTAGAAAATGTGCAAAAATGTAACATGTGGATATAACCAATGAAGGGCCTGAAGATCTGCATCACGTCCGTAATTACATCATGGAGGTATTTCCTTTCCACAATAGCCAAATACCCTCAAAGAAACAGATGGGAATCGCGATCTTAGAGAGAAAATCAATGAACAAACGAAAAAGCAGCCAGAAACAAGTGCTTTAAAAAGTAGGGTGAAGACTGAAGAGGGTGTAAACGTAGAGTAAACAAAATAATTGTAACCCAAAAAATAAAAGTGCTAAACAAAAAGAAGGTATTCCGATTATAACAAGGCAAAGACCAAAATTGGGGTAATCGAAAGATGACAAAGAGCAACTAATCTGGATAAACAATATCTACCAATAATCCAAAGATCGATGCGTGAATGAGGTCTAGGAAAGCCACCTCCAAGGATCTACCCGGCTAAAAGAACCCACACGAAGAAGCTACTCAAAATGTACAGAAGTTAAAGAAAAGCCAATCAAATTGCATGCTCACGCAGATAGATGCCAATTAACTTGAAACCCCATTTGGTTATCAAAGATAACAAACAAAATACAAAACTATACGGAGACTAACATAACTAACAACAAACAAGTTACGTCTTTTCTTTTCAAGCTGTCTTTAGCTCGGCAACGAAACCGCAAACAGAGAATAAAAAAGCAAAAGAAAAGAGAACAATTATCAGATACCCACATGGAGGAAACTGAGAACTTTACCTTAAGAACTTCAACTATATTTTTTCTGGACTCGGATTCTGAAACAAAGTCACCGATTTAAACGCCAGAAAAACAGGAGAAGAAAGAAGCAGATAACACACTTGAGTTTCGTGAGAATCAGGTAAACAAAGAGAAAGAGAAGAGAAAGCTACAAAAATAGACCCATTACCCACCTATTTAAACAGGGCCACCCATTGTCAATACGAGACCGAGAGAAGAACAGAGAGAGAGAGAGAGTAAAAAACAAACAAAAGAGTGGAAAGCAAGAAGAGGATACGTATGTGTAAAACTCCAGCACATAATTGTTTAAAGAAAAGGTAAAGAGTGACAAAAAGAGAGTGGCTTTTATAGTGTGTGCGTGTAGTTTTCATTTGTAACACCGTGAGAAATGTCAAGCTCGTGGTAAATTATTGTATTTAATTAAATCTTCTAGTTATCAGAACACTTACGGATAAGAGGAAAATTAGTTTGAATGTGATTGATTGTCACCGAGATACTGCCTAGATATTTGTGACCAATTGTTGAACTACGGTGTGTATATACATGTACATGTATACATATATATATATATATATAAAGAGAGAGAGAGAGAGAGAGCGTATGTGGTAGTTGGTGGCTATGGCTGCAAGTTCGAAAGTCGAAACAGAGCATCATGTGTGTTTGGAGGTGGTACTTGCACCGACAAGAGACTGAGGAAGAAAGTGGTTCTAAGGCCCAGGTTGAGTGGGTTGGGTTTTAGTTAGGAACAGTATGTAGTTGACTGCCATTGAGTTTGTGCTCAAAATTTTGACTTCTTTTACGGTTCCAAATTCCAGAGATCGATTATTCCAAGAATTTGCAATTTACCACATTCGGCTACGTTTACCTATATCTAATTTTTACACAAGTTCATTGGAAAATTAAAATTGAAAGAAAAACTTAATTGACCTTATCTGCCAGTTGTTGCGTAAATACTAAATATGTACGATGAAGATGTTTGTAAAATTTTAAACTGGGAAATATAAGTGAAGATGAGTTTGCTGGGATATGGCAAAATATTAAGTTTTACAAGAAATCAGTTTAGGGGCAACCTGACAAAGTGAAGAAACGTATGGTTCAGGATCTGAGGCTGAATGATCATAATCTCCAAGGCTGCAGTTTTTATTTTCTTTTTGGAAGAGAGGTAGAAACATTTGTCACAGTTGTCAGTAACGTAATAACTAAAGATCTAATCATATCTTCCCATTATTTTGTTTCAATTTATCCATTCAATAAATTAAACGTCTGAAATCACACCTAAATAGAAAGCACACCGAGAATTGAAAAAAGGGGATCTTGCGTTAATAAGTAGTGCTAGCCATGGCGTCATTATTGTGAACCTGACGTTCCCTATCGTCTATTCATTGGTACATTATTATCATACTTTTTACCGACGTACTGAAAATTTTATAAGACGCTATAATACAGTACCTAATAAATGATATAAGCTGAAGACTACAGTGACGTCAAGACGCTCAGAATCTTAAAAGAGTGGTTGCTTCTGACAACGTGAAAAGAGCGTCGGCAGTATACTTGTTCAGAGCAAAAGGGAAACAGTTGGGGACAGTCCTTTTTATTCCAATTCTTTTCCTCCATCTGGGCACTGAGAATTCACCGTCACGAGTCAAAGAACTCAATCCGAAGGTGGATTCAGTTTTTGAATGTTATCGTCGTAGTTAATCAGTTTCCATCAATCAATTCACGGGGCTTTTTTTGACAAGCAATCAGTGCGCCCTTTCCGATCAATCACTTCCCATGTTAGTACCGGAGGGGATACAAAGAATCTTTCCTGCATGTATGGGTCGATGCAATGGTCGACCCACACAAATAAAATTGCTTTGCTGAAGGCGTAGAATTGAGCAAGAAAAATGAAGAGTAGCTTATATCCAGCAATCAGCTTTAAAGCCAAATAATTACTCTTTAATCCAAGCTACAAGTTATCAAGTGCTATTTCATAAAATGAAACTGAAACAGGGAAGATGAATTTCAAGAAAAACCTTGGAAGCGTAAATTCATTTTGAATTGATTCTAGCAACATAGCTAAAACAAAAAGAAGAACAAGTAAACTAGATTATTGAAAAGAAACAAATATAAAACGATATCCACCAGTAAAAACTGAGATATCAGTCGAAATCCCTTCTTATTTCAATCCGTTAGTTTGGCAAACATAATGACTTTATACGCAGGTAGATTCTACTCAAACATATAATAAATTGTGAAACTTCTACGCAACAGATGCAAGCTTGCTGAGACATGCTATGTTAGCATCATTTTTGCCTTTTCTGCCACAAATATCATGTTATAAAAACGGCTCAGGAATGACTGTCTCTTGAAACTAAAATTTCAAGTTGTTAAGTACAACTATACGTGGCAGGACTAGACCTCGACTACAAGGTCAATCTGGTATAGCATCAACCGAGACAAAAAACCTAGTTGCCGTAAATCAAGAAAGAAGAAATTTATGCTAACAACATTCAGCGCAAACACAGGCATTGACCTGATCAAGGATCTCCAAGGTCTATCATCGTAGGAGGACTGTGGAATCTTCAGGAAATGGAGATGAGGAAAAAAAAAGATTATTCCGACCCAACTCTGGAATACGACAATTGTCAATACTGAGGTGAAACCTTGTTTTAAGAACCATTGTCTTCATTAAAAATCATACGCTCTCACAGAGTTGACAAAAGATGCTAATCCCTGGGATAATAAGATAAGTTGTCAAAACAAAAGAAATTCTACATAAAAAACAGTTCTAACAACAATACAATCGGTCCATACTAAGAAATTGTAAATCATAAGACAATTTAACAAAAATGCATCATGGACTCGGCAAATTACCACAGATACACACGTTTTCGAATTAACAAAACATAAAAATGGGTCCAAACTAAAGACATGAATCCTTTGCAATCAAAATCCAATAAAAAATATACAAAAGCTTGAGCACTAGGGCACGAGATAAAGGGCGAGGGAATATGCTCCATAGTCAAATCCCATGCATCCCAATTTTCCCAATTGAACAGAACTAGTAATTTTGCATCAACCCCTTTTAATTTCACATACGAGTGACTTATAATGCAGAGCAGTACTATCCACATAGTAGGGAGATTTAATATTAAATATAAGACAAGAAAATTTTGTAGCACTAAAAGGAAACACATCAGCAATGACTGAGGACATGAGAAAATTATCCTCAATCTAACTTCAAAAGCACCAGTATCCACTAGCAATTCCTATTTTCACCTCCAACAACATACTTTAGCTTGTCAGTTGCCACATATCAACAATTTATCCAACGTACATGTAAAGAAACTCAGCAATTTCTTTCACATAGAAATCATCATCAATTTATCCCACATTAATCTTAGTTTAGAAGCTTCAAGAAAGTTCCTAAATCCACCAAAAGTATACTGTGATAACACTAAACTAATAATGGAAGACAACAAAAGACGTACCACTTAATGAGCCAACCAAACAGGAAATGCTGCATAATTGGCACTTTCTCCAGAACCTCTGCCTTGTACATCTTAAGCATTCCACTATTAACCTTGTTCCAAGTATGGACTCCACTGATATCATCCAACATAGGTGAATGCTCCGCGAAGAAACCCTTCTTCACTGTCTTAATATACGCAATGCACGACAAATACATGTACTCATTCGAGAAATTATCCAATATATCCTCATTATGAATCGACTTAGGCTTCATATACTTGTGATCAATCAACTGGGACGATCCAAATATAAATGGCAAGAAGTGGTAATCATCGAGCCCCCAGACCCCATGAGACCCTGCAGGCTCCAAGCAATAAACCAGTTGCAATTTCCTCATTAAATCAAGATACTTCACAAAAACCCTAGCCACAACAGCATGATAATCCTCTTCCCTAATAACTCCCATCCTCGCAAGACAGTAAAGCCAAGCAGCAAAATTGGTCTCGTGACCCGTACCATAATCAATCCGACTCGAATTACCAAAACTATAGATGAAATAAGGAACAATTTCAACCGTTGAAGCTTTAAGATCATCAGGCAAAAACCGAAGTATTAAAGATTCACTCTTTTCTACAAGACGTTCGTGCCAGGTTCTGTACGAAACGTTGCCATAGCGAGCAGCTTGTTCAACCGGTGGGATTTCGTCAACCCATTGAGCTAGGGTTTCGATTATTGAGACTATAGACTTTACAACGGGGGATTCTAGGCAAGGGTCGGAGATTTTGTGGCTACGGATGGCCTCAGAGAGATCGACGACGAAGCCGAGAAAGTTTTTGCCGGTATCGGAGTCGTGGAAGCAGAGGATGTCGTCGGGAGAACAGATTCTTCTAGAGGGAGATTGGAAGTTGTAAGGCGGGGAAATTGTGGGGACCTTTCGGGACTCTGGGACGGGAGCGAGGATTATAGCCTGAGAGTTGTTAGGAGGGTGGTTGACGGCTGGGGCGCGAATTGGACGGTAGATTGGGGGTGGAGAGGTTGCCGACAAGGAATCTTGTGGCGGTGGAGGGTAGGATGTTGGGCCACCACAGTTGACGCAAGTGTTGGCGGTGCATGGAGTTGAAGAGGTCGCCGGAGAATTTGGATGCTGGTGGGGTTGATGTGTTCGCAGGTGGCCATCGGGGTCTTCCATGTCGCGGGAGGAAATGGGAAGTGCAAGGAACGATACGATAGCATTTCTGATATTTATTTATATACAGCAAATGAATTTGATGCTTTTACTCTTTAACTTCTCTTGAATCTTATTTTTTTAATAATTAACAAGAACTATACAATATAACAAACATAATTTCACAACAATTTCTTATATATTTACAAAAATAAAAGTAAAAGTTTCGATCCATTTTCTCCTCAGACGAGGGTAGTGCAAGAGGAAGTTTGGGGGTTCCACATTGCAGGGAGAAGAAACTTGCGCCCGTTGACTCCATGGGCATTATAGCTTGCTCCTGTGCTTTTGTCCACCAAAACCTGTCCTGGGTATCCCGGGTACGATCCTTTTCCGAATATGCCGGTGCACGCGCTCACTGCCTCCAGCGGCGCGTTTGCTGGACCTTGAAAGTATCCATTGTTAAACGGATTCGTCACCGTTCCCGCCAAAACCGTGGCCAGATTTATGATCATCCCATCGATACCCACGTCGCCGTTGGGTGCCACCAACGGCGGCGTCTGTGGGCCGTAAATCGGTTGGTGGAAAGGCCACGCGCACTGCCCGGGACACTGGCTCACGGAGTTGCCAACCCAAGCGTACGCCAACTTGCCGCTCTTAACCTTGACAGACGCATGGGTCCCACACCTACTCATGCAGAATCCTCCAACTGCCACATCAGCAGAAGTCAAAACAACGTTGACCGCGTTTTTGACGTCACCGGCTTTTAAGGACAAGGCCTCGAGATGCTGGGTCGTCAGCGATTTTCCGACGGAGTACCCACCGTCGAGGACTTGATTTCCTACAACTACGACGGAAGGTCCACCCCTGTACCTGCCGGTGGTCTGCCACCACGACGAGACTGAAGGCTTCATCGGGGTTTTACTGGAACTTAGAGAGTTGAGGAAGTCAACGATTACGGAGCGCTGGCTTGGAGAGAACTTGCCGTACCAGAGGAGATTGACGGTGATGTTTCCCTTAAGAAGCGGACCGTTGTGGTACTTGAGAACAAGAGGTTGTTCTTTAACTAAAGCTGTAAGCTTTCTTGTTGTTGCAAGTGTAGGATCGAGGGTGAAGAAGAGCACAAGAAGCCAAGTGAAGGCAGTGAAAGGATGAACGGAAGCCATCAACAGGAATGCTACCAAGGTAAATGACAGTCAGAGGGTAAGTGAAGCTAGAGAATTGGATTTCGATTTTCGAAGTGATGAACGACAACGTGTTTGTGATGATATTTATACTGAGAAAGCGAGTGCGAGTATAGTGGACACAGCTGTCAGGATGTGCTAAACGTATGAGCGCCGCGTGGGGTTGACCTAGTGGGTGTCAAATACGCCAGAGACTTTACTAATGAAGGGGAGGCAGTGACTTGGGAAGGAATTTGCGTTTTGCGCTTTCATCTTTATCCATACGGGATAACCTGTTAGCTCTTGGAACGTTCCTGTACAGAGCCACAATCGATTATACAAAAATTTGCATTTATGTCCCTAGCTCTTCTAAATTTTGGACTTTTCAACGCTGAGTATTTTTTTTTAATGTAAGGTCATACATTTTGTTTTTAATTGTTAATTACTTAAATAAATTATTTACCAAAATTTGAAATTTTACTTGACACTCGGTGCCCAGCTTTCTTTCGTGGTGTATTTGAACAGGGAACTTCCTGTCAGATTCGCTTTTGGTGACCTTGACTTAATTTTATGAGGGCAGGTTGGCAACTTTTTTTTAACTTTACTTTTTTTAATAAAGAAAGCTTACAACTAAAGACTTCGCTAGATTTGGACCGTGTCCTCTTCATTCTTGCAACTTTGGCGAGCCAAATCCACGGCGACTCAGGAATGGCATTCAAGTTTCCAGCTGTGAAGTTAACTACGACATGACCAAATTGCAATTTGCCTGGAGAAAGGAGTCCCGACCAACCTTACGTTTCTAAGGATACTAATTGCAATACAGCGTATTTGAATAGAACAGGCCCCTTAATTACGATCCGGAATTGACTTGTTCTTATCTCTTTCATTTTATCAACTGTTTTTGCCTCATCTATTAATAGCATAATTGGACCTGGCAATGTTTGGTAAGAACTAACGAGTGAGCGAGTATTACGTGTAGCGGTAGCACCGAATTAAACTTTTGGTAAGACTGGACTGAAATCAAGTTTGGATAAACAGGTCGATTTTATCAAAAAATGAGAGTACGGGAGTTATCCTTAAAGTGGGATATCAATAATAATACATAATTAACCAAATGTTTTTCATTTCATTTCTTACCTACTAATATTTATTACCCATTACATGGATACTAATCTTCTCATTCACTCTGATTTTAACTGGGTGTTAATGACAATAAAATAAATACTAAGTAAATGCATATAGTAAGTGAACATAGATATAAAAATGCTTTAAGAAAATAAAGTAGGCATAGATAATAACTAGATATAATGGATAGATTTAAAAATAAAAATGTTTTAGAAAAATAAAATCACTTCTAAAAGTTGAATGAGCCATGTTCAATTCTTAGTAAATTTGCCTGATTTGAGCAATGAAGAAGTTTTATAAAGAAGCAAAAATCAGTTCAATCATTATAATACTGACCAAAGAGGAGCTGTCTAGTCCGATTAGCCCCGTAGAAATCAAGAGCGTGTTTTTTAGTATGGCATCCAACACGGCTCTTGGATTCGATGGATTCACAGCTCTCTTCTACCATTCCCAACGGGATATTGTCGGCCCTTCACTGGCTCTTTTTATTCAACGAATTTTTTGTCATGAGATTTGGGACACGAAACTCAATCACACCATAATGGTACTTATACATAAAACTCCATCCCCCATTTCGATTATGCAATTTTGACCTATTGCTTTATACTCGATACTGTACAAAATCATTACTAAGATCATCGTAAATAGACTCAAACCGTACCTTGATGATCTGGTGGCCCCAACCCAATCTAGTTTTGTCCCTAGATGCCTGATTACAGATAACATCATTATCACCCAAGAAGTTATCCATTCTATAAAAAGGAAAACTGGTCGGAAAGGGCTTATAGCTTTAAAGGTGGATATGGAGAAAGCGTACGATAGGTTGTCTTAAGATTTCATCCAAGATGCTCTAATCGATGTCAGAATTCCAGAATCGCTGATTAGTCTCATCATGAAATGTGTTTCTATTGTCTCCCTCCAAGTTAACTAGAATAGGGAACTTAGCGACGTCTTTAGCACCTCCCGAGGCATTTGACAGGAAGACCCTATTTCTTCTG
>JAOQMP010000002.1:5471411-5490188 GCA_027563575.1 Erythroxylum pedicellare
AAGGCTGGAGAGGTTGATTGGAGAGTGTGTGATGGTGCATGGTTGTTTTGGGCTTTGATCTGATAAGATAGAAATTTGAAACGTAGGTTTTCTGAAGACGACGTCGAAGGGGATCTTGAAGGAATTCAAGGATTTGCAGAAGAAACAAACACAAACCTGGAGTAATCTTTAGAAAAAATGCAACAAGGCCCTGAAGATGCTGAAGTCGGCAGATGCTGAAATCGGTGGCACAGAGAAAAGTTATTTTTGTGAAAAAAAGTGTTTTAGAATCCACGAAAACTTGTCAAATATTAAGAAAACGTATTTTTTATGTTTTCGTAAAACGATTGTAGATTTTTTATTTTTGAAAACAGGATAACAAAACAATAACCAACCAAACATGTTTTAAGAAAAAGTTTTACTTTTTATAAAAACTACAACAAAAAAACGGAAAAAAGAAAACAAAACAAACACCCCCTTATTTTTAGACTTTTTGTTTCAGGAGTTGTGTTTCTTGTGGGCTAAGTCTCTTATTTTTGGTTAATTCAATAAGAGAAATGAATATTCGTAGCAAAGTTTTGTTTCCTCTGTTCTTAGTTCTTTTATGAATTTCTCTGATCTCTAATACTTTTCCTTATAAGCTAATTATGCCCATCAGGTTACTTGATTTATTTTCATTGCAATTGGTTTTGTTCTACTTGTTACAATGAACTATTGCAGTGTTTTTTTTTACGGTAGATTGATGCATATAGCTGAATGCTTGATGATTTGGTGATTTTAAAAACTCTTCAGATTTGTATCTTCTTGATAGTTTTTCTTTTTGTTAAAGTTCTAAACTTTGCTCCCTAGGTTAGGTTGTTGTGGGTTTCCTTTGATTCACAGTTTTACTTATTCACTCTTTAATCTGCATCATTCTTTTATTGTCACATCGATATGTGGGTTTACTGGAAACAACCTCTCTACTATGTAGGGATAAGACTGCATACTATCAGAACTCCCTAACCTTTCTTTATTGTGGGACTTTGGGTTGGATGCGATGATGATGTACTGTCGTAGGGAACTAGCTATGTGTCTTTGGACACCAATTGCCAGTGAACTGGCAATTTCCTCAGGTGGTAATGAACCGGCAATTCCCATCATTTACAGATGCAGCTGTTTTTCTATCATGTTATTTTTGAACCCTCACTATATATATATATATTACTATTTATTATTTATTTTATTAACTTAACTCTTCTTAGCATAGCAGATGAGCATTCTGTCCAAATGATGATGAATATGCTACAGGTTTTCTCATATTGGTCTAGATTTAAGGCGAATATAGAAAAAAGTGGATTGTATATATCCACGGATGTTCGCAATCAAGACCAGCTCAGCAGCATGGTTGGTTTTTCCTTACAATCCCTCCGATTTAAATATTTGGGACTTCCTATTAATGTCAATAAGCCAAAGTTTGATGATTTCATTATATTGATTGAGAAGCTTAAAGCACGAGTTAATGCCTGACAACACAAGTTCCTTTTTATGGTTGCTAGAGTGACTCTCATCAATTCGGTTTTGAGTTGTATGCACATTCATTGGTCGACTCATATGGTTTTGCCGAAGTGATGGAAATTGATAAGAGTATTGAAAGCTTTTTTGTTGTCAGGAAAAATGGAAAATTGTAAGCAGGCCAAAGTGAAATGAGGTGACATTACTATTTCGAAGACGCGAAGAGGTTTGGGGATCACCTCAATTACTCAAATGCAGAAAGTTTTACTTTGTAAGAGGATCTGGAGACTCTTTATAGACAATACTGCACTTTGGATCAAATGGGTAAATGACTATCATCTGAAAAATAAGAGTTTTTGGTAGCTGGATAATTTTAGAGATCATTCTTAGATATTCAAGCTTATACTTAGCTTGAGAGACATGGTATATCCCCATATCAAGCATCAACTTGGCGATGGTGATGATATAAGGTTCTGGTTTGATAACTGAACAAATTATAGTTCACTTCTACATAAAGCAGATCTTGCTCCACTCAGACGCTATTAATGTTTGAGTATCATCATTAATTCATAATAGTGATTAGGTTGGAAATTACGAAGGTTTTTTCTTGCTAGCAGCTTATATACCAATCATCCCGAGAGGACCAAGGAAGGATAGCATTATATGGAATGTTGATTTCAAAGGCATGTTTACTAACAAATCTAGTCATCAAATGATTGAGAACAATGTTGCAGTTGTGCCTTGATTTGAAATCCTTTGGAAACAATCTTTAAATCCTAAAGCTACAATTATCACTTGGCTAGTGATTAAGAGAACTAAAGATAAATGATTTGGGATAAATGATCCAGTATGCATCTTGTGTAAGCATATGAATGAAAGCAGGAATCATTTATACTTTCAATCATTGTTTTGAAACCCGGACCGGACCGGCCTGTTCGACCGGTGATCAGTCGGCTATCCAATTCTGGTGATCCGTAAAAATCGGTCCCTAATTGAACCAGTGAAAATCGGTAAAAATCGGACCGGTTCGACCACTGGTTCATTAAATTTTTTATTTTTTTTATTTTTTTTAATATTTTAAATATTATTTGATATATTTTTCTATTTTTTTAATATTATTAATATTATATATAGTTAAATATAATTATTACATAATTATGACGTCACACTGATTCGACTGGTGGTTGAACCGGTCGAACCGATCAAACCGGTGACCAATAAGACCTCCAGATGATAAAGTTTTTTTAAACGATAGGAGCTTATTAGTCAATAGAAGTCTTTTGTGCTATAGGACCCTGCTTAAACGAAAGGAGTCTACTAAATTATAAATCCTGTTAAAACAATTTAAAAATAGAAAGCTCTTGTTAAAACTGAAAGGAACCTCTTGCAAGTTGAAAACAGAAGGAGCCTTTTAAAAACAATACACACATAATATAATGCAGAAATTTAAAAGTTAAAGAGAGAAAGTAGAAAGATGTAGTCAATTTATACTGGTTTGGCTTACAACATAAGCCTAAATTCAACCCCAAGTATCCAACTTGAGTGTTTCATTATGAAAATTGAGTATTAAATTTGACAAGCTTCTCCAAACTCACAAGTACATATTTTTCAATGTTCTTCAATCTTTCACACTCGAATTATATAACAAACTTCTAAAAAGCTCATAGAAAAAACAAAATAACAATTTCTCTCTTAATATAATTATTTCACTTTCTAAAATAAAATAGTAATGATATGATTCTCAAGAACATAGATGTTGCTCAAAATGTTTCGACAATCTGAATATGTTCGTTCTACTTCATAAGTGTTGTTGCTCTTCCTTCAATAGTCAATTTCTTCAACTAGCCGTTGCTTCACTCGCATCTTTAGTCAACTTGATGGATTTAACCTTGAATAACTTCGATGTCATCTTTGCCAAAAATCTTCTAGTAATCACGAAGCTAATGTATGACCTTCATAATTAGTAAGATTTTTTCAGATAAACCATTTCTAATAAGGTAAGTTCATAAAGAAGATTCCTGCACTTATGATTTTATTTCCTTTTTGAGAATTAGATCGTTAATTTTACAAGGAAATAAATCCAATTTAAATTTTTAAATATTATACAATTATCATCAAAATTGTTAAATATAAACCTTGAGCTAGCAATCTCTCCCTTTTTTTATGATGACAAGTAATAAAAGGTATAATTTTCAAAATTCAAAGGGATAATAAATGATTTTGAAAGATACCTGTGACTTTTATATGTTCAGTTATAATTAGCAGGAGCCTGTCTCTTAAGAAAGGAACTTATCATTTATATATCACATATTTTCACAAATTTCAACAATATAATCAATGTTTATATATCACATATTTTCACAAATTTCACCAATATAATCAATCACATATATATTCGAGCAACATTGAGAAATATGCATTTAGAAATATATCATCATTTACGCAAAAAAATGCAAAAATATATCATATAAACTCTCTCATCAAAAATAAAGGAGTATAGGGAGAAAATAAAACAGAATGAAACAGAGGAAAAGAGTAAATGATGCATCAAACAAAACCATCATTATAAATAAGCCAAGCAGAAAGCAAGTATAAACAGAGTTATTGAAGAGATTCAAGGATTCTTCTGAGAAAAATTTTTATGTCAAGAAGTTGATTTTACATGTTGTCTATTTATTCTCGCATTTGATCTTGATTGGCTTGAATGTTCTTTAGTTGTTGTTGGAGATTTGCACTATTTTCATCTTGAGGAGGAATATTAGCTCGTTAATCTGGAGAAGAACTTATGATTTTTGCTTCTCTTTCATATTTCTTTTCCCATTAGACATTGTTTTGCAGTTCATATTCGAATTGGTAAGGAATGGAAGGTTGAAACTTAGCCGGTGCATTCCAACTCAAATTTGAAAAAGGTACTCCATAATGATTGAAAATCTTTGTGAGCAACATTCCATAAGGTAGGCAACCAATTATATTCTTGTAATTCCTTTTATCCAACATAAACCTTAAAATCATTGCAGGGAGATTCATTTTGTTTCCTTTCAGCAAATTATACAGTACATAAGTGTTTAACAAACTGCACCTTTTAACAAAACTACCCCTGGGGAAAATAGAAGTAGCTGATAACGATGTAAGACATCATGGTAATAAGTCAAATTGCCTGCCCTAAGGTCTCCCATCTTGGGTATTTTCAGCATTAAGGAAGATGAATTTAACAACATCTCCCAAATCTAGATTATCAATATCCCATTTATGACAAGAAAAATTAGTTCTCCCTATAGGAGCTATGTCTGGTATATCTCCTAAAATCTCTTCAGAAATTAGAATCTCACTTTCACGTACCCATCAAACAATGACTAGCTTTCTATAAATTACTTCCTTTCTAATATGTGTGCAGAATGCCCTGACTAGCTCATCACACACTGTCTCATCTAATTTTAGGAAAATTTCCCAATCAATTGCAACAAAGTAAGGAGAGATAGGTATACCTATTTTATTAAACATCATGGGAGGCAAGACCTCCCAGCAACCACCTTTCTTTTCTTGTGCTGCATTTTACGACAAACTTCAGCTTCCGTTGATTGAAACATTTTTGGTAGTATTGATGTCTTTCCTTTTTGTGCATCTATTTTTATCTTCTTTGCTCTGTTTTCTTTAGGAATCATCATTTTATGAAACAACTCATTTCTATTAATAGAGTCTTTGATAGTTTCTTTAGTCACAGGTGCTTTTCCTTTCTTTATTTCTTCCCTTTTTTCTTTTTTGGACTCTTCTTCATCTTTCTTTTCAGCATCAGTGGTTTCTTTTTATTCAGAATTTCTTAGCTTGCTTTGCAAGACTTCCTCTAGTTTGTGGTTGTTCCATCAACCGAGAAGGTTCTTCATTTGAATCATCATCGTTTATAACCCAATGTACTTCTAATACTTGGTGTTCAGTAACATGTGCTTCACCATGACTATCAGTGGAAGTAGAAGTTTTCTTTTGTCCTTTTGATCTAGTTCGTGCATTATAAAAGAGATGGATGAGGTTTAGAAGATTTGAGATGAAACTAGAAACTTGGAATACAGAGAGTTAAGAGCGATACCTCGAAGAACAATAAGGATGAGTAGAGGAGAAAAGTCTGTTTTTGGTATATTAGGTGTTTTTTGAACGTTGATCTTGTGTGAAAATGAATGATCGTATACTAATATAGGAAGTGTGATCGTTTACGTATCTTCTGATAGATCCAAACCACCGCTTGTTAGAACTTTGCTCTTATCTTTAAATGTTGTAACGACAAAACAAAAGAAATTACCTTTTTAGAACATGTGTAATTTTGTTCTATTAAACCAAGAGGAACCTTCTAAATTAGAAGGGTCCTACTAAACCAAGAAAGAGTTTCTAAGGGATTAGAATAGAAGGATCTTGCTAAACGAAATGCAAAGACAAGTAGCAGAGAATATTCATGCAGAAATAATATCAAAGAGTTTGCACATTCCAAGCTCTTTTCTTAACACACAAAATCTATTTTCAGAGTGTGGCTTGGTGAAAATGTCAGCTACTTGATTTTCAATACTAACATGTAAAAGATCAATGGTTCCTTCTAAAACATGATCTCTAAGAAAATGATGTTTGATTTCCACATGTTTAGTCCTAGAATGATGCACAAGGTTTTAGAAAGATTTATAGCACTTGTATTATCACATAATATAGGAAAATGAGAAAAGTTTAGAGAAAAATCCGATAGTTGATGCTTCATCTATAAGATTTGAGCACAAGTACTGGCAGCTACTATGTATTCTGCTTTAGTCGTCGAAAGCGCTGAGCAATTTTGCTTCTTATAGGACCAAAATACCAGACATCCTCTAAGAAATTGACAATGACTACTTCTGCTTTTTTGATCGACTTTATCACCTACATAATCTTTTTGTTGATTGTAACCTTGAGCTACAAGTCTAATTTTGTTTCTTACCACCTTACCATTTTGCGTCAAGTTTGTTTCGAAATATGCATGGAATCCCAATTATTGACTTATTTTGAGGATGGGGTACTAGATTCTAGACTTTGTTTTTTATCAAATTGATTTAGTTCGTCTTTTATGGCTGATACTCAATTTTCGTCAGTAAGGGTTTCTTCAACGGTCTTTGGTTCTATTTGTGAGATGAGAGTCACAAAGTTGTTCTTAAACAATGATCTTGATTTTAAACTTTCAGAGAGATATTCAAGAATATATTGATGTGTATCAAGACCTCTTCATTCTCTCAGTGTTTTTTGTTGCATAGGCTCCTACTGAGATGAAAGAGCCTGCTCTGTTCTAACTTCAGAGGGGCTTTCCTCATTTTGTAATTATGAGGGTATTATTGGAGTAGTTTGATTCTTTGATGTATTTTTAGGAATCAAAAGATGCTCTTAATAATCTAAATCAGCTGCTGTTGTCGATGGTAATGCTTCATCAAATACCACATGTATTGATTCTTCTATCTTCTTTGTTTTATTATATACTCTGAATCCTTTACTGGCGGTACTATAACCTAGAAAATATCTTCGTCTAATCTCACATCAAACTTTCCAATATTGCCTTTTCCATTGTTTAGAATGAAACACTTATAGTTAAAAGCTCGAAAGTAAGCAACATTTGTTTTTTTTTTTTCCGTTGCATAGCTCATAGGGGGTCTTTTTTAGAATTGGTCTTATAAGACATCTGTTAAGAACATTACATGCCGTGGATACTACTTCTGCCTGGTATCCATGAGGTAGTCCATTTTCACACAGCATGGTCCTGACCATATTAACCAAAGTTTTGTTCTTTCTCTCTATAACTTCATTTTGTTGAGGCTCTTTGGACAAGAAAAGTTGTGAGTTATACCATTGTTGTCACATAATTCTTCAAATTTTCTATTATCAAATTCTCCTTCATGATCGCTTTGAATTGAAGTGATGCAGTAGGCTTTTTCTATCTGAATGTTTATGCAAAACTTCTTAACACTTCAAAAGCACAATCCTTATTTGATAAGAAATAAACCTATGTAAATCTAGAGTAATCATCTTGTAACACACCACTCTCATAGGGCATATTATCGAACATAATGATGATATTTGAGAATATACTCTACGGGGATGGTACGTTAAGACTATTGAAATAACACTTTACAAACTTTTCACGCATCAGACATATCTTAAGCAACTCATATTTCATTTGGGCCCATCTCAATACAAACATATTCAATTAGAAAGTCATTACATTTCAGAATTCATGTGTATATAATACAACAGTTGCGTAAAGCAATGCTTAATACAAATTAACTGAAGACATATGCAGGTGTTAACTGATCCCGAACCTTAACTCATGCTCATTTGTAGTGGTTGAACTCTAATTGGTCTAATTGGATAACTCCTCTGATCCTGAAAAGCCACTTTGCAATTTTAGTGAGTTTTGAAAACTCAGTTGAGTAACTATCTTCGATGGTTCACTCTTGTCATATAACATAACAATTCACGTTATCATAAAACTCACATCAACTTGATTATCATCAAGTAATATCACAAAACACTTTGTTCACAAATGTCACATTTCAAACTCAAATCCATACAATTTATCATTTCCTTACAATTTTTCAAACATAATCATCGATAAATTATCACGTATTCATACAAGAAAAGTCCTCAAAACAATTCAATCATTCAATTTATTCATATCATATGTGAATGTAATGTTTATGAGACTCAAATTCATTTATTACATTGTTGTGACCGTTTTCCCTTTTCATTGTCCCATATCCATTGTAGATATTGGGTTCTTTCATACTATCCCTTATCTGTTGGGGATACAGAGCTCTTTGCACACATTAAGCCTTAGGCTGTTTCCACAAATGTTTGAGCTTTAAGCTCTTTTTCACTGGCAACATCAGTCACAACTGCCTTTATATTTCCTGCATTGGAATGAAATGTGTTCCACAAATTCAATCATTATGCTCATTCAGTCACATTCACATTCCGTCTCATTTGCATTTGTCATCAGACTGTTAGTCCGACATTCAACATTTAAGTTGAGAAATAAGTAGTCAATCACATTCACATTTAAGTAGCACTTCCAATGTTTTATTCATACATCAAACTCCTCGGACATTTCATGTCTGGAATTTAGTACACATACATCACATATCAATTCAATTCAGTATCAAACAGAACAAATCAAGGTGAGACCATCTTAGGTTACTCAAACTACACTCCCATATATGCTATGACTTGGATGGTCCAATAATGTTGGAATGATGTCGTATGTCTTGAGCATCTAAATACACATACATTGTACACATTACTAACTTGATCAATCAAATAGATATTCAACTATGCATATATATATGTGCCATGTGCAATACATGATCAGTGACTATCAAGGGTATGTTTCTTTAATCACAATTTATAATTGTTCAAACATTATCACTCGAATATGTCTTATTAACACTTAGGTTAATACCTTAAATACACTTGATCATGCTTAATTCGTTAACCATTCCAACTTTTTCCTCAAAACAAACTTTTGAGTCTCCTTTGCATGGTCATTATGATAAGGAAAATGGTGTATTGCTGTAACACTTTCTTCTAGAAAATTGTTCCCCTGTGCCTTAAGTTTCTAATGACACTAAGATCATACAATTTGGTTCATTATTCTCTGAGTTATGCTCAAAATACTACAGACTGAGGACATTTAAAATTTTGGCTAGGGCATGATCATGCATTCAAGTTGTACAACTCATATCTTTCAATTGCAATATCCAAAAATTACAAACTTTATACCAATTGAAATCTAAGAGTATAAGATACAAATTTTGTGAAAAACTTTGTCTTATTCGGCATACATAAATACAATTTATTCAATAACAACAAGACATGATTTCTGTCATGGGTATTGCTACAACCTAAGCCAAAACTCCATTTCAAGACCCTTAATGATAGAATTCAAATTCAATTTCTTATTAAACATTGTATTCAAATGTCTCTAGTTCAATTTAAATTAAGAATCATCTCATTTGGAGATCTACAGGTCAAAATATAGCCAAAATACCAAAGCATATTCAGTAAAAACATTCCAGTTATCAAATTCCAGCACACCTCAACATTAATATCATATGGAATTCATACTAATTCATCATCATCAATTCTATATTATAACATGACATAAACACTAATCTTTTACTTACTTGTTTAGTTCTAATCCCAGATCAAAAGCCACTCTAAATCAGTACTCCAAACATACAGAATCATCACACATTCAAGGTGAAACTTGGAAGGATTTCAACTAGGACAATAAGACAACTTCAAGCTGATCTTTTACCTAACTTTATGAGGCTAAAACATGGATTATTTGTGAAAAAATTAGGCATAACCATAAGCAAACTCAGGAAGGTGAAAGAAGAGAGATTTGGTGGTATGTGTGAGAGAAGAAAGAACAAGAATGGGCTGAACCAAGTTTGCTCCTGCTGAATGTTACACCTAAGGTGTTAGGTGTCATCTAATAGAATGGCCATATGTCTAAAGGCATGTTCAATATGTATCAAGTATATATGCTACCATATGTCACCATTAAAGCTAAGTCACATGTAATTTAAGTACAGTAGCCATTTGTCCATTTATCAATGCCATTTGTCATCAATTTACCAGCCCATTTGTCACACAATTATTGATCTATTTGTCAATTAATTACTAGTCCATTTGTCACCAAGTTATCTCTGCCGTCACTCAATTATAGGCTAAATCATTCAAATTTTCCATGTCTCAATTAATCTTATCACTTGGCATTTTTCTAAGACTAAATGTACATATTAAATTATCAATCTCCCAATTATGAAAATTAATTCCAAGTTGCTAATGCTAATCTATCAATTCTTGTCATTAGTAAACCGAAGTACAAGGCATTGGGAAAACATATTCATATCTCATATTACCTTGAATTCCATACTCCGGAATATCATTGAATGTCATTTGTCTAACTCACAATTAATGTGTGTATGTTCATATTATGCATTTGACCACAATTATAAAATCATGTCATGGATGTACCAATTTTGTTCTACATCCTAACACTCATATAACTCATTAATCTAACTCTTTAAATCTCTCAACAATTTGAGAGACAGGATGCTACACATCTACTAGAACAAAACCATAATGTTTACCACCAAAACTTTTAAGTCTTTGTGGGACTGAATAAATCCACATGCACAAGTTCAAGTGGTTGGCTAGTAGACACCATATTTTTAGAAGGGAAATTGCTTCTAACTTGTTTACCTTTTAAACAAACCTCACAAACTTGATTTCTTTCGAACTTTAAGGTCAGTAGTTCTCTTCTCTTACTAACTCATTTTTAGACAATTTTGATAGAATGCTCATGTTAGCATGTCCAAATCTTTTATGCCAGATAAATGAATCCTTTTCTAGAGAGACAAAATACTTGACATTTTGTGAGGACATATCTTTTAGTTGAGCACAATATATATTATGATTTCTAGAACAAACAAACACAATGTTATCATCATGAATATCGACAATTTCATAATGAGATGCATAGAAAATGACTTTGTAACCTTTGTCACATAGCTTACTCATACTCAACAGATTATGTTTCAAACCATCAACAAAGAGAACATTATCAATGGAGGTAGAGCCATAATTACCAATTTTACCAACTCCAGTGGCCTTTGCTTTTATTTTTATCTACAAAGATAGCATTACCTCCATCTTTCCTTTCAATATAGTTGAAATGTGATATGTTACCTGTCATGTGTCTCGAATAGTCGCTATCAACTATCTTTGATTTTCTCTTTCATTTGTTTTGAAGAATATCTGCAAAAAAATATTATCTCATTTTAGTTACTGAAATTTTGGATCCTTCCGGGTTAGTATTTTGACCTTTTGGTCTCTAAATATATATCTAAGATGATCTCTTTTTACGAAAATTACAAGAATGACTAATGTAACCACGTTTACTAAAGTAATCACACAAATAGATGAAAGGTAATTGTTATGATTTTTTCCACTTAGCAGATTCCTGTTGTTTTGGTTATAACTGATGTTGGATTTAACAAAGAAGTTTTTGTATGACCTGATAGTTTTATTTTCATTGTATCCTATTCCAGCTTTACCAAAAATGCATTTACTGCTACTAAGCAATGCATCAAAATTCTTCTTTCCATCAACGAAAATTTTCAAATCTTTTTCTAGAGATAAAATCTTTCCAGCATTTTCTCCTTTTCAATTTCTAAGGCGGTGACTTTTTCTTCTAACTGTTTTACCTTATCAAAATCATTTTTAGCAGCATATTTTCCAGCTTAGCTACTCTTTTTTCTAGAGCTTTGTTTTCAGAAACATTTTGCTTATAGTCAATCTCAAGAGACATATTCTTGATCGACAAATTTTCATTCGTAGATTCCAATGATTTAATCATACTCTTTAGAGATGTATCATTGTTTTTGGACTTCTCAACTTCGTTGAAATACTTCACCGTCAACCTTTTGTACTGATCATATAATTTATGATATGCATTTTTTAATTCATTAACTTCAATATTAAAGTCAGAGTAATATACCTCATCGTCTCCTAATTTAGCCATGAAGCAATCGTTGTTGACTTCTTCTGGTTCTTCTTCTTCAAAGTTTTCAGAATCCTCATTTGACCAGGCTGTAGTCATTGCTTACTTTTTGGATTTTTTGTTCTCTGAATTGTCCTTTTGAAGAAGAGGACATTTTGGTCTTGTGTGTCCTAGCTTCTTACAGTGATAGCATATGATTTGATTGTTTTGTGTATTGCTATTGTTGTTGCTGCCTTTTGATATGAACCTATTATTTCTAGCTTTCTTATTTCCTTCTCTTTTCTTCATCAGCTTCTTTTTATAGAACACGACATATTTTCTGGCCATAAAGTTTGTCATCTCTATCCATTTGCAACTCAGTGTCACTTTCATTACCGTTTGATTCGTCTGTTATTTTCAGTGTAATTCCTTTTTTGTAAGAAGATCCTCTATCTCGCCTAAGCTCGGTTTTATAGATCATTAGATTTTCTCATAGCTAGTCAAGTGAAATAGTATCTAGATCCTTTGCCGTTTCTAGAGTTGTCACCTTCAGTCTTTATTTCTTTGGTAATGATCTCAGAATATTCATTACGAGCTCGTCATTAGGATATATCTTTCCCAAGTTCTTTAGGGCCGTGATTATATTGATGAAGTGTCTGAAGAATTTGTCTATGGTCTCTCCCTATTTCATGCAAATAGTTTCGTATTGATGTACTAAAAGACTGATTCTATGCTTCTTTACCTTATTTGTTCCTTCAAACGTGACTTGAAGTTTGTCCTACATTTCTTTTGTTATAGAGCAGTAGGATATCTTTTCATATTTTTCTAGAGACAACACTCATATCAGGTGATGTTTTGTCTAGCATTCAGTTGTGCATTTCTCCTGTTAACATCAGTCCATACTTCTACGTTATCGGAAGTGGAAATTGTAGCACCAACTTTAATTGCTTTCCATACATCAATAGCTACAGATTAGAGATATATAGTCATTCTCTCTTTCCAGTATGAGGAGTTGTTTCCATTGAAGTAAGGAGGCCTTGAAACGGACTGTCCTTTAAAACTTCTCAAAGTGTTTGCCATGATCTATCATGTGCTGTAAAACACAAAAATGTGAGACCTCACTTTGATACTAAGTGATGAAAGCAAACACACACAAGAGGGGGTGAATTGTGTATATAAAAGTTTTTCATAATTTCTTTCAATTCGTATAATAAACAGATTCTAGTTAAACAGTAGGAGCCTGTCAGATGATAAAGCCTTTTTCAATGACAAGAGCTTGTTAGTCAATAGGAAGCTTTTACGGGAAAGGAGCCTACTAAATGATAAATCTTGTTAAAATAATTTAAAAACAGAAGGCTCTTGTTAAAACTGAAAGGAACCTCTTACAAGTTGAAAATAGAAGGAGCCTCTTAAAAACAATGTACACACAATATAATGCGAAAATTTAAAAGTTAAAGAGAGAAA
Source organism: Erythroxylum pedicellare (assembly GCA_027563575.1). Lineage (NCBI taxonomy): Eukaryota > Viridiplantae > Streptophyta > Magnoliopsida > Malpighiales > Erythroxylaceae > Erythroxylum > Erythroxylum pedicellare. The sequence continues at coordinate 5,484,889 of JAOQMP010000002.1, forward strand.
GAAGAAAGACATAGTCGTTTTATACTTGTTCGGCTTACAACCCAAGTCTACGTCTAGTTCCCAAATATCCAACTTGAGTGTTTCACTATAAAAATCGAGTGTCAAATTTGACGAGCCTCTCCAAGATCACAAGCACATATTTTTCAAGGTTCTCTAACCTTTCACACTTGAAGTATATAACAAGCTTCTAAAAAGCTCACAGAAAAAGCAAAATAACAAATCTCTTAAATAACAAATCTCTCTTAATAGAATGATTTCATTTTCTAAAACATAATAGTAATGATATGATTCTTAAGAGCATATACGTTGCTCAAAATGTTTCAACAATCTGAATATGTTCATTCTACTTCATGAGTGTTGTTGCTCTTTCTTCAATAGTTAGTTTGTTCAACTAGCCGTTGCTTCACTCATATCTTTAGTCAATTGGATGAATTTAACCTTGAATAACTTCGATGTCATCTTTGCGAGAAATCTTTCTGTGATCATGAAGCTAATATATGATATTCATAATTAGTAGGATCCTTTCGACTAAACTATTTCTAATAAGGCAAGTTCATAAAGAAGGTTTCTGTTAGAAAGAAAGCGTATTTTTTATGATTTTATTTCTTTTTTGAGAATTAGACCGTTAATTTTATAAGGAAATAAATTCAATTTAAAAATTGAAATATTAAATAATTATTATCAAAATTATTAAATATAAACCTTGAGCTAACAAAAAGGAAGATGAGAATTTATAAAGGAGTTGAAGTAGACACTTATCAGTCAGCACATTAGATTGTGAATTGGAATCGAGGGATTTTCATTATCAATTACAAACAAAATTCACTTAGTCAAGTAATGAGAAGGAGCTGGTTGTTGTAATTTTTGTAGTAGCTATTTTTGTTATACATGTTCTTGATATAATTTTGTAACTGGATCATATGGCTCATTGTAACGGTGTATAGTAGTTTTTACTAGATTAATATAATTTCTTCTATCTTTCAAAAAAAAAAGATTAACTCTTCCATCTTACACTTCTTTTTCTACTTTTAGTTTGAGAAATAAATAATTCTTCTGTCTCGTTCATTTTCGCGCCAAACCTAACCGTTCATATGAATGGAGAGTGAATTGAAGTGACAAGGATTCTATTATACCAGAAAACAGCGCTTAATTCGAATTACATTCTTACTAAAATAGTAAAGCAAAATATAAGAATAATGGTCATTTGACTTTTTTTATTTAATCCAAATTCAATCAAACTTTACGCTTCGATATCAAAGGAAAATCAAGTATTAAATTTACTAATATGAAAGACAATTTATATGGGAAACGAAAATATGGTAGTTGGATCCGGCTGCCGAGAGTCGTCAGACTCGTCTAATCTCCTTGAGGAGACGTTTTCTTTCCCACATATGTCGACACGTTACGTAGGCAAAGGCCGACGGGGCAGTTGGGAACAGATTCTCTGTTACCGTTGACCAATTTTAACCCTGTTCTCTTAATTTCTCGTGGTGGCAGTTGGGCTAAGACTTTGCTTGAGTCTGGCCAACTCATATGCACACTTTGACCTGGAAAGCAATCGATTTTTCCTGTTGAGTTTTACAGTGAAGTACATTTCTGACCTCGATTGAAATATTTTAAAAAAATCCCTGAAACGCCTATAAATTCTCCATCTTGGCTTGCCCTGAGCATTCCATCGTCTGAGTCTGCAACTATCAAAATCAGAGAAAATGGGTTCTTTATGTTTACATAACAAGCCTCATGCAGTTTGCATCCCCTACCCTGCTCAAGGCCACATAGGTCCCATGCTCAAACTTGCCAAACTCTTACACCACAGGGGATTTCATATCACCTTTGTGAACACAGAGTATAACCACAAACGCCTCCTCAAATCTAGAGGTCCCGAATCTCTCAATGGCCTATCTTCATTCCAGTTTAAAACAATTCCTGACGGACTTCCTCCAACTGACTCTGATGCAACACAAGATATACCATCACTATGTGCTTCCACTACGAAGACCTGCTTAGCTCCTTTCAGAGACCTCATTTTGGAGCTCAACCACACGTCTTCGTCCAATGTTCCTCCTGTAACTTGCATAGTCTCAGATGGGGTCATGAGCTTCACACTTGATGCAGCCAAAGAGTTTGGTATACCCGAAGTTCTGTTTTGGACGCCTAGTGCATGTGGCTTTCTGGCTTATGCTCACTACCGTGACCTTGTTGAAAAGGAATATACACCTCTTAAAGGTTTCTACCTACATCCTGACGATATTTCTCTTTCGTTTATTCAAAATCTTTTTGCTGGTTTTATACGGTTGAGAAGATACTAATTTATGGTGTTATTGCTTGCTTTATGAGCAGATGAGAGTTGCTTAACGAATGGTTATCTTGACACGGTAATAGATTGGATACCAGGCATGCAAGGTATCAGTCTAAAGGATCTCCCAAGTTTCGTGAGAACCACAAATCCTGACGAGTTTATGATCAAATTCGTTATTGCGGAGACTGAAAGAGCAAGAAAGGCTAATGCTATTGTATTGAATACATTTGATGCCTTAGAGCATGAAGTTTTAGTTGCACTTGGTCCAATGTTACCACCAGTTTACTCCATTGGCCCGCTCAACCTTCTCCAAAATGAAGTGACCGATCATGTTTTGAAGTCAATCGGATCAAACCTATGGAAAGAAGAATCCGAGTGTATGAAATGGCTGGACTCGAAAGAGCCCGACTCGGTGGTTTACGTGAACTTTGGAAGCATCACTGTCATGACCAGTGGACAATTAATCGAATTCGCTTGGGGTTTAGCTAACAGCAAACGAACCTTTTTGTGGGTCATTAGGCCTGACCTTGTCGCCGGTAACACAGCGATTTTACCGTCAGAGTTCATTACTGAGACCAAAGACAGGGGTTTCTTGGCAAGTTGGTGCCCTCAAGAACAAGTACTAACACACCCTTCAATTGGAGGATTCTTAACACACAGTGGTTGGAACTCTACGATCGAAAGTATATCTGGAGGTGTGCCTATGATCTGTTGGCCTTTTTTCGCAGAACAACAAACCAACTGTCGATACAGTTGCGGAGAATGGGGTATAGGCATGGAGATAAACAGTGATGTTAAAAGGGACGAAGTAGAGAACCTTGTTAGGGAGTTGATGGAAGGAGTAAAGGGCAAAGAAATGAAAAAGAAAGTTGCAGAATGGAAGAAGCTGGCAGAAGACGCCACAACTTGTGCAACTGGGTCGTCGTACCAGAATGTGGACAAATTTATCAACGAGATACTTCTTTCTCCGAGAGATTAGGACAGACTGCAAGCTTAACGAATAGATATTTACAAGCTTATCCGATCTATGCTTTATCAACTGTTTTTTTTTTTTTTTAATGCTCTGTAGTTATGCCGACATAAATTCCGCCTGCTGCAAATTTTTATTAACACAATCCTTGATGTTACACTTACACCACTGCTCCATTTCTTGTCGACTAATTAATTCGTTCATTTGTTTTTTAGGACCTAGATAATATTGTGGATAAATTTGCAGTCTTAAATTCGATTAAATTAAAGTTGACTAAGATGCCATTATATTTGACAAAACCGAAGTTTGATTATTAGGAGATAAATGTGCGACGTACCTCTAGGAAGGCCATTGGTGACGACAAGTAATTAATTTGTCTTCTCTCCCTGGCAAGAAAGAGTTTAGCAAACATGTATCATGAGCAGGCTTACTTGGCATGGCACTTGCTTGGTTGGCTGGAATAAAATACTGCGGACATAGGGGGCATGAGCCATCTCAATTGCCTGCTACGCTTTTGACCAGTCGACACATAAGACCAGTGTCACGCTCATCGTCATGGTAACGGCTACTTTTGTCCCATTGCCTGTTGCCTTCGTCACCATTTAGAAAGAAACAGAAGAAGACAATTAGTCAGCGGTTTTAATGGAGCCATTATTTTGTTTGCTTTCCGCATTTAGGAATTGCAATGTGGACTAATTTCACACCTAAAGCAGCCAAAAATACAGTTGTATTGCACTAATAATAAGTCGCCCACAACCGTTTCAATGTAGTCAAAAATAAATTATGATGAAAATGGAAAATAAGCATAGAAAGATGTTAAGATATTCAATTGTGGAAAATAAAGTAAACCCAGAAATAGCATTGAAAACAGAAGAGATTGATCGGTTTAACGTCGAATCTACAAGTAAAAAGAACGTCACAAAATTGGGATGAGATTGTTTGTGTTGTTTAATCAGTTCTTAAGAGAAATTTGCGGATGAAAGTGTAAGGTTTCGGTAAAACCTTACTTACCTATATATGGTCCCTTCTCTTTTTACATGGTCCCCTTTATCATGTCCTGTAACTCCCGCACGTGGTTTTGTCGCCCACTTCCTCAACAACAAACTCTACTGTGATGGAGAGTAGGGTATGAAGAGTTATTTTAAAATCAGTGTTGGTTTCGGATCCTATCTTCGCCTACGCAAATTGTGATACCATCGAGCTTGCTTGGGAAGAGGATAGAAACTCAGATCTCTACGGTGGAGGCAATAGCTGGAGGTAGATTCTTGGTTTATTCCGCTACTATTGTTACATATATATATTACGGTGATATATATATATATATGATGCTTAGGCATGTTTTCTTTTTATACGTTAGTTCTGTATAAAATGCATGCCCTTGCTGTAGAAAGTTAATCATTTGGTATCAAAGCCTTTGCATGCCTCTGTCTTGCATGAAACCCACCGACCATTTTTCCTCTATTTTTGGGTTGTGTTTTCTGCCGTGTATGTATGTGTTGGAGGTTGTCGATTTTTCGACATTTTGGGCCTTCTTGAGACGCTCCAATTGTTCTGTCATCATCCATGGAGCATGCGACGTTGTCTGGAGGCAAAGGGACGACACCCGTACGTGAAAGTGTCGACGTTGCCAATTTTGAAGCGTTGCATGATCGGTTCTGCTACGTCTGGTGCGCGACGTCGGGTTCTCCTCGTCCTAACGCCATTATTCCCGCATCATTTGGTGCCTCCTATGCTCCACACCAGTCAGGGATCCGACTGGTTCCAGCCAGGTCACGCCCGACTCGGCTGGAGGAGGAAGACGACACTGTAGCAATTTTTTTTTTAAAAAAAATTTCTGATTAAATATTAAGTAAGCTTGGGCTTGGGCTACTTCAAATCCTTTTTCAACTTTGGGTTTGATTTATTCATGTGAACATTGGGCCAATTTGAAAAAAAAAACTTTTGGGTTTGTTTCTAATTATTCCTTTTAATTATGCATGTCTTATTATTAACATTTAATTTTATGACATGCATATACTAATTGTTTATTGG
>JAOQMP010000002.1:5490288-5504702 GCA_027563575.1 Erythroxylum pedicellare
TGGTTTATTCCGCTACTATTGTTACATATATATATTACGGTGATATATATATATGATGCTTATGCATGTTTTCTTTTTATACGTTAGTTCTGTATAAAATGCATGCCCTTGCTGTAGAAAGTTAATCAGAAAGGTCATTACATCATTCCACAGAGTAGGAATTGATTAAATGACACAGACCCCACAAAATAAAAAGAGAGAAAAAGTTAAAAGGTTGTAAAAACAAAGTATCCTGGAGAGAAAAATAGCTCTTTCTCTTTTACGATGTCTATTTTATATACATCATACTCCTAAAAGTTAAACCCCTGAGAAGAATACAAAAAGAAATCTTCTAAAATAGGAAAAAGATCGGCAAAAGAAATACACATCTTGTACACATCCTAATACCCCCCTCAAGTTGGAGATGAATATCTAGAATGTCCAACTTGCAAAGTTGAAGATCAAACATGTCCTTACCCAAAGCTTTCGAAAAAATACCAGCAAGCTGAACTAAAGTATGTGCCTATTCAGTCACAATATTCCCCGAACTTATCTCATCACGAATAAAATGTCAATCAACTTTAATGTGCTTCATACGTTCATGATAAACTACATTACTAGCAATGTGCATGACTGCTTGACTATTACAATAGAGATGCAAAGACCCGGAATGACTAAAACCAAGAGAAGTTAACAAACCCATCAACCATTTCAGTTCACAAGCTATTGTAGTCATAGACTTAGCTTCAGTTGGAACAAGATACCATATGATGTTTCTTGGTTTTCCATGAAATAGGAGAATTGCCCAAGAAAACAAAATATCTTGTTAAAGATCTTCATGTCAAGGGACAATTAGCCCAATTGGAATCACAATAACCATATAACTCATATCACAATCTGCACTTAAAAATATCTCTTTTCCTGGACTCCCTTTCAAATAACGAACAACACACAAGGTTGCTTCCCATTATTCCTGCTTCGCACAATAAGACAATTCATGTCAAGTAATAGTCAAGTAAATAAGTCTTCCCACCAACTGCCTATACTTATTTGGATCCTTCAAATTTGTATGGGCTAGTTTATGATTCTGTTCAAGAGGGATCTTCGCTGATTTAGCCCCTAACAAACTGGTTTCAGAGATAATATCTAGCGCATATTTCCATTGGCACAAGAGAACGCCATTAGGATTCGGAGCCACCTCTATTCCTAAGAACTATTTTAATTTTCCAAGTCTTTTATATGGAAACATGGGTTCAAATAATGCTTGAAATGTTGAACTATCACATCATCATTGCCCAAAATAATATGATCGTCAACACAGACAAGAATATTTAATTGAACATTCCCATCTTTAAAAACAAATAAAGAATAATTAGAGCTTGATTGTACAAAGTCGTATGTCTTCAAAGACTCTGCCAATTTAGCAAACCAACATCAAGGAGCCTGCCGTAAACCATGGAGAGATTTTTGAAGTTTACAAACCTTGCTCAAACAGTGAGAACCAAAATCCGGTGGCATTTTCATGTATATTTCTTCATCCTAGTTACAATGAAGAAAGGCGTTTTGCACATCCATTTGATGCGAACTCCAGTTTTTCGCATCCTCAACTGCAATAAAAGTGCACAAAGTAACCATCTTTAGTGTGGGAGAAAAAATCTCATGATAGTCGATCCCTTCCACTTCTTTATTTCCAAGAATCACCAATCTCACTTCACATCATTCAATGCCTCCATCAAAGTTATATTTAATCTTATACACCCACTTGCTACCGATTACTTTCTACCTAGGTGGTAAGTCCACCACTATCCATTTTTCATTCTCATCAAGAGCCTGGATTTCTTTTCTCATTGCTTCTCTCCATAGATCTTCTTTGACCGCTTTACCATACAAGCAGGGTTCATGTCCTGTGGTGATATTAGCTAAAATGACCGATGTTGTATAGATAATTTATCATAATTCACATAATGTGCTATAGGATAAATATACATGAGAAATTAATGTGCTATAGGATAAATATACATGAGAAATTTGATTAGAACAATAGCATGCTAAGGGGCTTAACTTCAAGATATTAGTCATATAATCCCGTAGCCGCATAGAAGGAAGCTTAACCCACTATCCCTTTCTTAGATTTTCTGCAGAAGCAATGGTGTCTACCTCACCATTATCTCCATGTTTCCCCCTTCACAATCATTTTCAAATTCGCTACCTATCCTATTGATACATTTTTTTTCTTCCCATTATCATTATCTAATTCTCAGCGTCACTGGTGCAATTTTGTTCTCCTTTTTCATTTAAATCACCAACTAAAACATCTTCATTGGTATAAGGGAAATCAACTTCAATAAATACCACATCCCTAGAAATAAAATATTCACAAATTTCTAAGTTATATAGTTTCCACCCTTTTTGTTGAGGAATAAGTGTGAGAAGAACAAAGGATTGACATTACAAGTTAAGATTAGTAAAGTCGTGAATGATTTAGGAGATGAATCTAATAAGAATGAAGATATGGAGTTATTAATCAGAAATTTCAACAAATGGGTAAAGGTGAAGAAAGATAAACTTGAGTTCAGACCAAAAGACGGGAGTTCTTTCAACAATAATTTCAAACAACAAGCAAAAACAAAGAAGAAACAATGTGATTATTATCAACGTTTCGGACATGTGCAAGCAAAATGTGTTAACACTTTAAAGAAGAGAAAAGGGAAGTCTTGTACAAGCACTTAGATTGAGAATGATTATGAAAATGAGTTTGCTAGTGAAGAAGAATTTGTGAGCAATAATGCTGCGTTAATTGCTTTAAACAGTAAAAGTTCAGTTGCTTGCTTAAAAATAAGTAGAGACGAAACTGATGGAGAAAACGAAGATGACTCAGTCCAAGATTCCAAAAAAAGTAAATAAATCAATCATAGATTCAGTTCAGATTATGATAGTGATGATAGCGATTCAAAATACAAAAGGGAGGATATTTGTAAAGCTTATGAGTTAATATATGCTAAATGGGTGCAAACATGCAAGAAGCATGAGAAGGTAAAGAAGGAAAACTCCACCATAAAGACCATCATTTAAGATCTAGAAAAGAAGTTGTCATCTAAAATAGACGAGCTTGATGAACAAAGTTGAAGCTAGTCAATATGGAAAAAAGAGATAAGAATGTTAAATGGAGGGACCAAAAAGTTGCTAGAAATTGGTAAGTTTAAAGGAGACCTTCAAGAAATTGCCTATGAAGGTGAATGTTCTAAATCGAATGATGAGAAAAATAGTGCGGCCATATCTGTCCAAGGAGAAACTTTAAGGAGGAAACAAAAATTTATACCTACTTGTCACTTTTGTGGGATAAACGAGCATGTAAGACCAAATTGTTACAAGTTGTTACAAATCATTTTTTAGAGGGCTCAAAACTGAAAGTCTAGACATCCTACGGTGAATTTCTAGCAGCAACTAACTTTACCAAATCATACTTGGGTTAGAAAGGGTGAAAGAAGCTACATGATGGATTATCAAAGTTGTATAGATAGCCACGTTACTTTTAGAGATGGAAAGAAGGCCACGGTTATTGAATGAGGGACCCTTTGTGTGGATGGACAACCACACTTCAAAAATGTACTTTATGTGGATGATCTAAAAACCAACTTGGTAGTTAGACAATCTTTAAAACCAGCCTCATGAACCAGCTTAAAGACTCAAAGAAGCAAGAACCAAAAACTACCCAGAACTACAATTAGTTGCTGCTGGTGAAGAAATTATTTAGACAGAGGTTAAGTTAGTTGCTTCAGAAGAAAAAACCAATCAAACAGTTGATGACAGAGATAATGTGACGAGGAATAAGACCAGGTTTTATTTTTTTTTTAGGGACACAGGGACTGTGTGCTTTACAACTTTTGAATTATATTGATGTCGTTTCTTTAAAAAAAGGAGGTTTGAAGGAGTTAACATCTAAGGGCTTTGAGTTTTAATTTACAGGTTTTCTAAGGTTCATTTGATTAGTGTGTATTTGGATTTTTCTTTAATTGTTAAATAGTATATTTGATGTGAAAATGAGGCTCCATTTGACGATTTGATAGTTCTACTTTTGGATTTTGATTTACGAAGATATGTCGAGAAAATGTTGTTTCTTGGTTGGAGATATATAGGAAGATTCAGATTTTCTATGATTCGGATTTTTCAATTTTTATCTTGATTTATCTCTATATCGTGGGCTGTATAAGTTTGTGCAATATGCTTTCACAGTAAAATTGCTTAAGACTGGTGAGATGAAATGGAAAAACTTGAATGATCATATAAATGGAATGAAAGACGTGTTGGTGATCATCTTATTGAGCGGTTATTAGTAAGTTACCTATTCTGTAGTTTATGGTGAATAATTATACTTCCAAAGATAAGATGAGTTCTAGCTTGCCTGAGGGTATGATTCATCAAGATAAGCTTCTGTTTTCATATAAGCAAGAATCACATTATGTCTTGGATGCTATGATGCTATTATATTTCTCCAATGATGTTCGAACAAAATGCCATTGTCATAAATGAATTTCTGGACAAAATATGGAGTGCACCTAATCCAGATCTAAGGATTGATGCATCTGCTACTGATTTTTATGCCTCTTTATTCACTGAGATTGATCGCATTAAAGACATTCTTCGTTTTGACATTGTTTTATATAAAATTGTTTATTTTCATCTAATATTTGGGTTTTTTATTTTAGGATATCGCTGTGACTGTTAGTCTTATTTTTTGACATCTTTTTGTCCTAAGGGGGAGAGATTTGGATGATTGGGTAATTGTTTATTTAGGATTATTGTTTCTTTAGGTGTTTCTTGAACTTGACAAATTTGACGTTATGTTTGGAACTCAACGTTCGATTAAGGGAGGGGGGTTCCTATATGTTATGTGAACTTGATGTTATGTGTCCAATTATCTTCTTAAGGGAGAGTTTTGTTATGTGACAAATAATGCCAAAAAGGGGGAGATTGTTAAGATATGTGTTATGATATTTTGGGCATTATTTGTAATTGGACATCTTTGGTTATTTGTGGAATTTAATTATGACAAGTATTTTACCTTATGTGGAATTCTTTAAAGATGACATTTATTTAGGATAAAATACTAGTTAAGATAGGATTTAATTGGAATAAAACCACCATATTTTGATTAAGATAAGATGTAGATTTTTTGTGATTTTTGGACTCTTCTTGATAGCCTATTTCGGAAGTTTTATCTATCTTTGGTAGTTGCATTCCATGGGTAATGATGAAAATTTCTAGACTATTAAGAGGCTATTTTGTGTGGGAAAAATGATCAGAACATGGTGCCTTGGCAGTTGTATTTTCAAGTACATTAAACTATCTTTGACAACTAATTTTTGGCAATTCTATCCATCTTATACTACTCCATTTTTTGTGGTGTTTTTGTGATTTTTCGGTGTTGTTTTAGTTGTTAGTTTTGGCTAAAAATGTCTAGTAGTTTTTGAGTGGTTGCAGCTCTTTTGTTTATGACGTTTTGGTAATGAAATGTTTATTCATTTGTTGAGTTTTCGTAGCTGATGTGCGTGGGATACTGTAGTGACAATGTCAAAGGTTCACAGCAGATTCCTTGGTGGATAGCTTCCCATTCTTTCATTGATGAAGCTATATATTTAGGGGAGTTATTTTCTATCTCAAATATTGTCGTTGTTTATGTCTTCCTTGTTTCATTCACTTGAGCTGTTCAATTATCATCTTTATTATTAAACATTATTGTTCAAATCCTCTGTTGAGGTTAGCACGAGGTAGTCGTGTTATTGGGAGTGAAATACTTTCACGAAGTGTGAGAACAAGTTGATAGTGTCAAAGGTTAAGTGGTGTTGACTCAGTAAAGATCTATATAAAACTATTGTTCTTTGTGAAAGTGATTAAGTTAGGTGAGGGCTCGCAGATGTAGGCAATGTATGCCAAATTGCATTACTGAATCTCGGGTGTTAATCTGTTTAATTTTACATTTAATTTTTCTGATTTTGTTTATGCTAAAAAATTTATAAATTGTTGATATAGTTGCTTTATATCAAGTAACCACATATACAGTTCAAAGCAACTACAATAAAACCAAGTTTTTACGAAACCATATCCTTCGGGATTTTCAAATTCACTACCACTGTCACTTTTAACAATTTTCACATCTTTCTTAAATTACCTTTAGATCATTGCTATAAATCTCTTAAAGACCGAACCTGCTTCATTGTTTCCATTCAACAAATATATCTAAATAGTATGGGAACAATCATCTACAATAATCTATAAAGCCCCCATAAATCTCAATGTATCAAATCAAAACATTCTTTGGCTTTATTATCACTAGAACAAAAAATTTCTCATATTTGTTTAGCACGATAACAAACATGACAAGTCTTATCATCATCAATATTAAAACCAATTACTCTAGGAATCATTTTTAACACCTTGTAAGACGGATGGCCCATCCATTTATGCCAAAGTCGAATAGATGCAACACCATTTATCTTGTAAGCATGAGTTGAAGTTCCTTTTTTGAGAAAGTAAAGCCCCTCATGCTCCTCACCTACTCCAATCACCTTCCTTGTGCTTCGGTCTTGTATAACAAAAAAAAAATCACTAAGTTGAATGATTGATTTGAATCTCTAAGTTGTGATACATAAATTAAATAAAATTTTAGTTTGGGCATAAAAAGAACATGCTACAACTTCAAATCTTTTCCAAGGGAAACAATCCATTCCTTTAATGCTATGGTCTCCACTCCAGCAGGTAACCTAACTGGACATGGCTTGATGTCTCATGCTTCACTCATACATGCATATACATTAATCATATGATTAGAAGCTCCTGGATCAATAATTTAATTCCATGCTTATCCATTAGCCTTTCATTTGTACTAGTATTGGGAGAATTTAGCAATCCAAATAATTTGGTCCATTACTCATCACTCAAAGCTACAATACCCATTCTATTTGCATCAGTTACTACACCTCTCCTACCATCAGATCTAAAAGATTGAGTCACGTTTGCTCTCTGATTTTCAGTACTACGTTTACGTCCTACACCTCGTCCTAATGCAACTATTTGTTGCCTTTTACCGCACCATTCTAGGTGATGAATAAGTTTGAAGCAAGAATTTGCATCATGTCTTTCTTGTTTGTAGTTTGTGCATATCATATTTTTATCCTTCAAATCCTCCCTAAATTTCTACCTCCTATTTGCATCGCAAAGTTCGCTAGTGATAAGGCTATAAATTTCATTATTTTGACATAATATCTTTCCCTTTTTAATTTTTTTACTTAATTTTGGGGTATTAATTTCATAATTATCTTTTAGGTACAAAATCAAGGATTTGGTGAAAATTGAGTCAAACTCAAGGAAATTGAAGATTAATTGGAGCAAGATTAAGATTAGCTGGTCATACTGGAATTTTGATGCACGAGCATGAACTTTGCACTGCATTATATACTCTTCATTTTATGGCATTTTCTTGTCTCTTCTTCGCTCTGATCCTTGTCCTTCTTGCTTCATGAAGACAATTGAGTGTGAATCTCAAGAAGACAGCTCAAAGAATGTGCTTTCAACGCATTTTAACTCTTATGCTTCCAAATTGTACCTAAAACTAAATATTAACCAAAATGGGTTTCTTAAATATTTCATAGCATTAATCACTGAGTGTCATGGATTAAATGTATCAATAATTAAGTAAAATTTGTTAGATGATGAAACCAACAAAAATAATTTCCTACTCTTGAAAACTTTAATTTTGTAGAAATAGCGAGTAGCGTTGAGATCCACAGAGACTGGTTATATAATTTGAAATTTTAAAAAAATAAATAAAAGGGGGTTTTGTGATTAAATAATTTAATAATTGAAAATAAGATAACAACAAAAATTATAATATGAAAAAAATGATAGGAAAAATTCCAACCATGATATATCTCAATATTAATTCCATTTAGTTGATCTTCAAAGAGAAATATAAATTTACTTCTTAAATGAAATGGTTATGAGTATTAGTAAGTTCTAATACTTTGTTTTCCCTTGATTGTAATTTAGATGAGAATTGATTTGTAAACGAATATTGTTTATCAATCAATCCTAAATTAGCTTTTAGGATTTAGATTATAAACAACTTTGAAAATTAGAAAAGCCACTATTTTCACCTAATAATACTCAAATTGGATTAAGTAAGGTGACAAATGCAATTCTAACAATTTAATTTCATCGAATATATTGGATTTCTACTTTATTGGATCTAATAAACATGAATGGATTTAAAATCCAAATAAAATTATTTATTTGATAGAAATAAGATGTCAATATTTCAATCAAATAAAATATCATGAATACAGAAAATATTCAAAAATTTAAGAAGAGAAAAACAATTGAAGAATAATTACCACGATTTTATTGAATCAAACTTTGATAGTCTTCACTAGAACTACATAAATAACTAGACTTAAAACTATAACTAGTAATGAGTCTAGGTCGATCCCCACAGAGAGTATGTGTATAGCTTTTGTAATGAAATGAACTAGTGTTTAGGATATTTGGGGGTTTTGGTGGTTTTCGAATAACAAAATGAAATGAAATTAAACTAACAAAAACAAATTAAAGCAAACAATCAAAAGTGGTAAAAATGATTAATGCGTTAGGGAGTCGATCTTTAGTCCAATCTCGGCATACACACAAATAAGCATATTTCATTGTTTGTTATTCTTATACCTCTCATAGCAACTACTAATCGTAGGTTAACAATAAGCTTTATTAACCCCAATCTTCCCTTAGGTTGTGTTCAATTAAAACAAGCTTTCTAACTAAGCCTAGTTATCAAACAACCTAGAACAAGATCTCTAGATTTATCGGATAACTGCAATACGAATAAGAAAAATAGATTAATCTAGGCAATAATCACACAAGCTCGGGTCATTTAACCTATGTTATCTTATGCTTAATAATTTAACACCATTAGTTGCCACAAATGAATCGAAACACAATGATTACGTATTATATTCAGGATTCTAGCAATAAGTTTACATAAAAAATCAAATAGAGCATTCAATCATTCTTACACAACACCTAAATAATAAACATAAGATAACATAATATATCCCTAAGAGAGAAAGAACAACAAACACAATATAGATATGCTCAAAACATGTCTTCAACTTCGATTTTGCCTTCAAACTAGGTTGGGGAAGCCTAACCCTCCATGTGTCTCCAAAATATGCGTGCTCTACTCATTTATGTACCAAGACGATTCATCTTCTTTTTGTCGTCAAAATGTTCTATTTATGCTAAAAATTAGGTTCTAGATGCTAAAGGTGTTGTACTAGGGTAGAAGATTAGCACGAATGTATATGCCATTTACTACGCCTTAAGAGCTCTTAACAATGCTCAGAGAAATTATTCTACAATAAAGGAGGTTTTTGCAATAGTATTTGCATTAGAGAAATTTCGATCTTATTTATTGTGCGCTAAAGTTATTATTTATTTTGATCATGCAACTTTAAAGTATTTACTCAATAAAAAAGAAATGAAAACCGAGGTTGATAATATGATTTTGCTACTACAAAGATTTGACTTAGAAATTAGAGATAAGAAAGGAAAGGAGAATTTAGATGCTAACAATTTGAGTAGATTATTACTCGATGAATTTATGGGTCCTTTTCTATCTTCTTTTGGTAATTTATATATTCTGTTAACATTATATTATGTTCCAAAGTGGGTGGAAGCCAAAGCCACCAAGACTAATGATGCCACGACTGTTGTCGGATTTAACAAAAGTCATATTTTTACTAGGTATGGAGCACTAAAAGTGATCATCAGTGATAGAGGCACTCATTTATGCAATCGGGTGGTCTAAAATGTGTTGAAGAAATATAATGTGACACTCAGGGTCTCAACAATATATCATCTACGAACAAATAGGCAAGCAGAGGTGTCCAACAGGGAATTAAAGTCAATTATGGAGAACACTGTCAATACAAGCATGAAAGATTGGAGAACTCGTTTAGATGATGTGTTCTGGGCATACAGAACATCCAATTGTTATGTCTCCATATCGCCTCATTTTCGGTAAGCCCTATCACCTTCCTATAGAACTTGAACATAGGCCTATTGGGCTCTAAAGCAATGTAACATGAGCATAGATGAAGCATGTAATCAAAGAAAGTTACAATTGCAAGAACTTGATCAGATAGGGCATGATGCTTATGAGAATCCTATAATTTATAAATAGACAACTAAACTTTTTCATGATAAAAATATTTCCATAAAGAGTTTTGAAGTTGGTCAAAAAGTTCTCTCGTTTCATTATAGACTTAAATTATTTCCTGGAAAATTAAGGTCAAGATAGGTAGGACCTTTTTTGGTAACTAAAGTGTTTCCTTATGATGCAGTTGAAATTCAGAGTCTTTTTATTGATAACATATTAAAGGTTTATGAACATCCTCTTAAACCTCATTATGAAGAATTTCAGGTGAATAACTTAGAGGTAATCACTTTGCAGGTCACAAATTATAGAGATTGATTTGGAACTTCATCTAGCCAAAGACGATAAATGCAGGCACATGTCCTAAATTATAGATATTGATTTAGAACTTCATCTAGCTAAAGACAATAAATGCAGGCGTTGGTTAGGAGGCAACCCAACAAAATTGTATAATTAAATTATCAAGGTAACTATTCCTCATTTTACATTTTCCATTAGTAAGAAGGAAGTAGAAGTTATACCAACAATAGCAATACAGGGGACACTTAATTCTGCTTTTATGCTCTATTACTTTTAACTGTTGTTATTGTCAAGTTGTGTTTTTTTAACTATTTCTTCAACCCTAGTAGAGGTAAAAAGATTAGTACGAGTTTTTCATGGTTGAGCATGCTTTCGGGGTAATATTGTGATGTTAATGGTAAGGTAAATGAGTGATAGCGGCTCCTGGTGTTTTAATTTTTAACTTTCTTTTTTATTTTATTTTATTTTTATTCTTTCGACTCTAGTTATGTATTTTTACTTTTTAATTTTAAGCTCTCTCTCTTTATCCTTTTCTCTATACCTTCTCTCTATACATGCTCTTCCCTAAAGAAAACCCTAGCAGCTGCAACCTCTCCCATCTCAACCAACATCGATCTGCAATCCAACTCTAGCCTTCTTCAGTACAACTGCTGTTTTCTCCATTCAATCGCAAGCATCACTAAAAAATGGCAGAGTGTTACAGTTCTTATAGGAGCACTAACCCCAAAAGCTAGCTTAAAGGGTGAGGGAGCCCATAAGCTTATAAACCTCACATTGGCTTCTTTTATTACATATGTAGAACAATTAGACCGTAATATTTCACCACGCTTCGTAGCCCAGGCACCGACGGGCTGGCTATACATTAGACCTTTTCTAGCCCCGACGAACATTACTATACCTACGTCACAACTCACATACCCACAGGCTAACTGTGCACTAGATCTTTTCTAGCCTCGGGCAAACACTGCAATATCGACATCACCACCTATAGGCGTGGCATAAGAACTTGAAGGAGTTATCTCTAATACCAATTGTTACAGGTCTTATGGGAGAACTGACCCAAAAGCTAGCTTAAAAGGTGGGAGAGCTTATAAGCTTATAAATCCCACATCAACCTCTTTTATTATCGATACAAGATAACTAGACCGTAACATAGAGCAAACGAAGATTGGCCATCCAACAGGAGATCACATTTTTCATCCATGCAATAAAACTAACAATTTCTTTGCTCTTCCTCGCCTAATCGACTAAACCAAGCAAATCTTAACTATTCTTTTCGAGAAAAAGATAGAATCCACAATTCAATGTGCTCCTTTCCTTGAATATCCACAGTAGCAATTTCCTCTATTTTAGTCACCGAAACTAAAACAACCTAGTTAGAGTAAAGACCAACAACTTTTAAACTTCATTGGTCTGAATTCCTAATCCTTTATATTACTCTTATTTTTCATATAATTTATTGTTCATGAGTTTAATTAATTTGAAATTGTGAATTGATGCCTTTGGTTATTGGGTATCTTTTTGGATTAATTGAATTTCTACTGGGTTTTAAAGATTAACGGGTATTATGCTAAAAAATTTAGAATATGTCATGTTGAATAAATTGATGGTTGACTGGGTTAGTGTTACTAACAATTGGGATTGTAGTGATTAGTGTTGCTGAAGCATGAATTTATTTAATGGACGTTCTGGGTGTTGTATTGATATTTTGAAAATTGGAAATTAGTTTGATTTGAGTCAATAATGCTCCTGATTTGTTGGGAAATTCCTTTCTGAATTGCATTATTGAATTCGTGACCCTAGAGCTTGAGAAAATTTTGGGTTAAACCAAGTTTTTGAGCCTACAATTTGCTATTTAAACATAAAATCACTAATGGGACTTCAACTTTATTCTCAGATTTTAAGTTTATCCTTCTCTGAGAAAATTTACTGCAATTTTGCAACATGTTGAATTAATATTGCATAATTTGAGATGATGGTTAGCTAAATTTGGTCACTTTGATCTTGGTTCTGTAATTGTAATAGCCTGTTAAAAACTAACATGCTATGATTTAACATATTAAAGTATGCAATTAATTTGTTTTTGTTGAGTTCTAGATTTAGGGATTCTTGAAATTGATATTTATTGTTGATCTTTAATTCTTAAATTTGGTCTGTTTACTTATACTGACTTCTTAGGCTATTGTAATTGGGAATAGTTGAGCATTATTATTTAGGATTCTTATTTGCTATCACTCATTTCGCCTATGAAGAAGTAGTTGGTAAAAGAGCACCAACCCTTGTGACAACAAGACCTTTTGGATTTGATGATGCAACAAGCACCTTTGTTTTGGAGAGATCTGTTTCTTTCTCTCTTCTTTGTGGACATTTTTAGGGTTGTATTCTTTTTATTCTTATCTGTATTTAATCCTATTTCTACATTGGGGACAACGTAGAGACTAGGTGTGTGGAGGTTCCATTCTAATATATTGGTTTGTATAACTCTTGATATTCATGTACTGTTATTTCTGCATTTTAACACTTGCATTTTGAGAATCTTTGAGCTTTAGATTGAAAGTTCATATTTAAAAGAACAAGTGACAAAAGTGTTGAAATTTTGATTTTACAAGAGATTTCCAGCTGCAATTTTTGGAAAAAAATTCTTTACGTAGACCTTTATTTGATCAAAATGCTATCAATTTGAAGTATTTTTTTTCTTGCCTTTGAAATTTTTTGAAGTAAGTATGAATCTACTTGTCTTTTGAGGTCAAAATTGCATGATGATTTGAGGTAATAATAGCTAAGGAATTTTTGTTAAGCTTTGTGAGATATTTGTGAGCTATTTGAGCCTAATTTATGGACATGACATTGGACCTTGTTCTTATTCTTTGATTGAGTGTTATCAAAATTGGTTTTGAAAATCTAGAATTTGCTTCTTTATTCTTGTTGAGAGCACATAATGAGTTCTTACTTTAATATGATAAGGGCAATTAGGATTTAACCATGTTATCTTTCTTAAAAACCTACCATTATGCTTCCCTTGGTTAACCAATTTTGAGCCTTAGACGTTCTTTTAATTTAAACCAAAATTCACCTATCAATTCCCATTTCATTATCCCCTTTTTCTACCAAAAAAATTGGTCCAATATGAAATTTTCTACAATTTGTATGCATTTTTTCTTGAAGATTTGGACTGATTCTTTTTCTCCTTATAGGCCAAGTCTCCTTCACAAATTGAAAATATAAAGGAAAGGATTCCTGGTTTAAAATCATCAAAAATCCAATTTTTTTTCAAAATTTTCAGCAATATTCCTTCTTAGGGAATTCTTATGATCTACGCTTCAAAAAAAAAGAACAAAAAGAAAAAATCAACATAATCTCAAAATGTACCATATAAAAATTAAATAAAATTCTTCTTTTATGCAAAAAATTATTTCTTTTGCTTGGTTCAACAAGTTTTGCTATGCCTATTTTCCCTCTTTTCGATACCCCTACCTTAGCCCCATTTCAACTGTATTAAAGACTTATGGTATTTTCTTTTCCCTTATATGATTTGAGTGCTTCAAAAATTTATCCCTAAACAGTTGAGTCGATTGAATGAATCATTGTAAGGATATTGAAAGCTTGCATGTTTGAATTGTTTGAAAATTGTTGGATTTATGAGATATTTAAAGTTTCTTATGCTATGGAAAACTTTTATTTTGATTGTGATTTTAGTTGAGGAAGATTGGAGAAGTTAAAAAATATGAAAAAGATGATTAGACCGCTTGAAAATATCATAATTGATTTGCTTGAGGACAAGCAAAGGTCTGGTATAGGGAATTTCATAAAGCTATAATTTTTATTATTTTGAAATAATATCTTTCCCATTTTTAATTGATTTTGTGCTTAATTTTGGGGTATTAATTTCATAATTATCTTTTATGTGCAAAATCAAGGATTTGGTGAAGAT
>JAOQMP010000002.1:5589074-5599082 GCA_027563575.1 Erythroxylum pedicellare
TATAGCCCTTTTTATGGATATTCTATTTCTTTGGAATTTTCCAAACAGTTTGTCTTCGTGCTCAATAAGAGCATCTACATCCTAGGTTTTATTCTCTTTAATACTTCAATTTTGTTGTAACCATACTTTAATTAGAATCTAATACGAGCTTTTAATCTTTAATTAATAAAATTTTCATATCATATAAAGGAAAAGGATTGTAATTTACTAAATTCAAGAAATATTACAAAAACGTCCTAAAATTTGTCATATCAAGTAATAAATAGAGTTTAAATTTAAGTAATTTTATCTTGAATTGCCTAAAATAATATATGTTTACTTACCATAAATCCACATAATAGCCACTTTCAAAAGTTAATTATTAAAAGATCCCAAACTTTATTTTATTTTGTAATACTAGCTCAAAATTTTAAAATAATAGTGAAATATCCTAACTTTCAATTTAAACAAAAAAATTAATGTTAAGTTCCTAAAAAATGTGACATGTCATGTCAAGAATTGTTTATTTTTTAATTATCAAATAGTAAAATTACACATGCGACAAATATAATATATGACAGTTACGTAATAAAAATATTAGTCTGATATAGTTCGTAACATTATTTACATTAATAAATAATTTAATATCATATTATTGTTCCTAAAGTTGATAATCGACTTATCTTTACAAAATTATAATTTAATATCATATTATTGTTACTAAAGTTGATAATCGACTTATCTTTACAAAATTAAGTAAAATTTAGATTTTTTTTATAATTAACTTTTTCTTTTACTTGTTTTTAGGGCCTAATAGGATCCTAGACATCCCTCTAGACCTTAGAACTATAGCTAGGCAACCACGTAACGAGAATTTGTATCCATGAACCACCATTCTAGTCAAGAACTAAAACTGAATTGCTAATTAGACGTTTCTTGCTCGTACTGATTAACGTGGATGTTCTGAAGTGGTCTGAGAAGTGTAAAATGCTCCCTGCTTTTCTAATTCTCAACTGTCACCATTACCAAGATATCATTTAGAAAACCTACACGAAACCCTTCAGAAATCTGTATATGTAATTTGCTCGAACAAATTTAGATAAGTGGAGACGCAGTATCCTCGACAAACTCTAGCTCAAGCCCATCAAATGTTGGCGGTAAAGGTCCATGTCCAGAGCCGAATGCCTTGATGTGATCTTTGAGAGATCTCTTGTGCTTGAAGTCGGAACCGCAAATGCAAAGCCAACGTTTGCCACAGTTTTTCTCGTGGGTGCGCCAATCACCTTTCACAGCCAAGAATTTCCCACACTTGCGACACATGAAAGGCTTCATTCCGTGCTTTCTCTTGTAATGAGTCTGCAGAGTTCGAAAATCTTTCAGAGGCTTGGCTTTCGGGTGTTCTATATTGTTCTTGCAACCCTCTGCACAGCAGTAACATGGAATGCTCAGCATGGCTCGTGGCTGTGTTCCCTTCAACGATTCAGGCCCTCTTCGGTACTGTGATCCATGACCCCACATGTGCATCTGCCATATATAAATCAACATTACACGTCAAAACTAACGTAGAACTTAGAAGCAACAAATTTGCGATTGGAACTTGATGAACCTGAAGATTGTTGTAGCGATTGAAAGTTTTGAGGCAGATATGACAAGAAAAATGTGTAAAACCGATGAGAATCTGTTCAGGAGTTGGTATCCAGTATTGTCTGGGTGATATTTCTAGATTATTAACACCCATCACCGATGTATTTATTGAACAATCGGGAAGTCCAATATGTAAGGCCACTGTGACATCCTCTTTGTGGTCAGGATCGCTAACTAATGAGCTTAGTAATGGCATAGGTTCAATTTCAGGAGAAGTATGATTAGTGCCTGGAAAAAGATCAAGCGCTTGCAAAATTTCAGTTTGAGTAGTGAATGAAGAAGCTAACGAAGGACAACCTGAGCTGCATGAAACATCTGAAGGCTCCATGTTATTACAATAGCAGCACACTAACATATATGAATGGTGAAGTAGAGTATTGAATTTGCAGGCTTTAATTTATAGGGATAAATAATAATATTCCAAGGTCTGGACGAGACAAGGGAAAAGGAGTAGAGGCCTGGTATAGCTGGAGAATAATTTAGTTGAGTGAAAATAACCTTTGTCATGGGGCTCATTACTCTACCCTGAATATGTCTCATTTCCACATTTGATACGATAACGAAGTGACCTTAATTTCTGTGGACCATAGTTTCTGAATATGGCAAAAAATAGATTACAGGTGTATAAGAGTCTTAGGCTCGAATACACATATTTGGCAGCCATTGACAATGGATGCTGTTGCTTGCGCGAGAGAGAGAGAGAGAGAACTTGAGAGAGATTGTATACAGGACGGTGATTAGTTCCAGTCCTGGACGAGCGTGTGGACCTTTCATATTTATTCAACACAGTAAATAAGTCTTGTTTTTATTGACTAATTTGGTTAAAACTATAATAAATAACGCCCACATACATGGATCACGAAGAATTTTCAGTTCCTATATTCTTGTGTAGAGGTCAAGTTACGCCGGTGGTGTATACCCGCGAGGATCAATACTTGTATTTGTTGTGCAAAAGTACAACATGCATGCCTAAAGACATTCCTGGAACACTCAACATCATGGAATTGCTTTGAACATGTTGTGTTAGAATCAAGAAGCTGCATCGAACTTATTGAGCCTTTTTGCTTGCGAGGACGAAATTGGACACCGGAGAGAGAGCCAATAAAGGAAAAGGATCATTAGTAGAATGAACCAAAAACGCCAACTTGATCAATTGCAAGGAAGAAAGTGTCTAAATGCTTAACTATGATGATTCTGATTATCCTGAATTAAGCAGGAGGGAATAAAGTAATCAGAGGTAATATAATGAATTAACTGTGACATAATTTTAATGCATGTATAATAATATCCATGTGTACTTTAACTAATGGAAAATTTGAATATCCAATTAGAAGACTAAACCCGATTAATTAGTAGCTCTGATAAAAAATAAATATTTTTGAACCATAATTAAGTAGACATAATTGAACTGAATTTATAATCAAAACGGACCAACATGTATCAATATAAGAAATACTAATATTAAGTATGTCTTTCGAATTTAATTCCCTATTTAATACTTAATTTTCTTATCTTGTTCATAGATACTTCATAGCCATTGTATTAATCCAACTCACTTTCAATTTCTTCAAGATTAAGAATAATTAAAATGAAATTAATACATGTAAACAAAACATAATGTTCTTTTCTTTTCGCTTTTTCTGATTAGTTTTTGGGGGCAATTATTTTAATAAATGAAGGATCAGCAAGAAAAAGTAGGGGAAAAAAGGAGGTTATATGGGAACAAGTCCACATGTTTTGGTGCCGTAGCGCTGTGGTGGAGAAGCAGTCTCTTTGAAGCAGTAGTGACCACATAAAGGCTACAGCTTTTGGACCAACAAAATACGCCAAAGGCTGAGGGAAAAAGGTCAGGTGGGAAATAAAATGCGAGAACTGAAGAGCAAGAATTTGACAAAGATTATACAAATTATGTCACCAAATCATGTGTATATTGATCAGTTCATCTCTTAGTATTAGGTTTTCGGACTTTCTGATGTCACTGCACCAGCTTCGGTTTCCGATGTAGCCTGCGGCGTGGTCTGTGAATCTGAACCCAAACACCAGCACATTAACATCTGCCAATTAACTCATGTATACATGAAGGTAACATCTGAACGCTTTATATATATATAAAGAAACACGTGTTTTTAAAAGTAAAATTTTAATAGAACGCATTTTTTATATTAGCGTCACGTCAATCTATAGATTAACACTAACACGTATTCAAACAGAAGGAGTAAAGATTATCTTTCGTTAATCAGGATTTAGTTCAACAGATATGCAATACATGACGAGTATATTATTGCCAATTACGAGTTGTATATACTTAAAAAGAGAAGGTAATGTATGCATAGTTTATAGCAAACATGGGGACTCAGGTGGGCCTCTGAACAAGTTGACTGCATCCTCAGAATCAGCCATCATCTTGATACTGAAACCACATGCAGTCACTATTTCACGTACACATATGTTACAATGCTTCTCTGTCATCACTTCACACTATTGAGTATTGACCCATTATCTGGGTCACTGCAATAGCCAGACAGCTCATCCACATGGTTGAGCTTGCCATGCGGCCCCCCTAGGCCTCATTCATATTATGCTATACTTTATCTGTGTTCCAATAATTTTATGCATTGTTAACGTGAAGCCTAAAGCCCAATGTGATAATTATTTAGTTACCTGTAGAAGAAGGGAAGGATTGTCTTGTGGTGGGTGATTGCTGTTGTTGAAGAGATTGTGGAGGGAATGTAGAAGTAAAAGAGCCCTCCATGGAACCTGGGTAGTAAATATAAGAAGGACCAAGAACATGTTGGGGAGATTGATGAGTTGTAGAGAGCAATCCTCTTGGGGGATGCATAGAATAGCCATAATAGTAAGGCGAGCCCATCGTGGAGGAGGAGGATGCACCGTATAGTTGTTGATAGTACTGAGGCTGTTGAACTTGTGGGTTGTAGAGAACCTAAAAAAACCAATCAAAATTATGATGTCACCAGTAATTTTGTTTTCCTATTACAAACAATGAATTTTACAGAGGAGACAGACCGACCTGGTGGTACCCGTAGTCAGATGAGTAGGGTGGATACCTGCAAAAGTGGAATCAATTAAATTTAGGTGTAGAGTATAGAAGAAGAGCGAAACAGTTATTTCAGAATCTACTTCCTCTGCCAATTGGGACCTGCCCTGGAGCAGCTGTTACCAACAGATAATGGTGGTTATGGTGGATATATTAGTTGGCTTACCATGAAAACCGATGTCATGCCCAACCCTTCTGAAATGTTCCAACATTAAGTCGAATCTTCCATATCATATGGAGGAAGCGAATTTTTAAACTTTATTTAGTGGTCCGCAATCATACAAGGTGGCCCACAATTCTGAGTCTACTAGCTACTAAGAGAGCACAACATTTCGACTTTGTCATTGTGTCGTTGCCTTATTCGTCCAAAGGAGCAAGGATATATTACCTCCAAATGCACTCGTGGCTTTGGTAGAAATCTATCCTTTTTTTGTTGGGAAACTGTTAGACCTAACACTGTTTATAGAAAACATTGGTAGAGGCTAACTCGTTCATGCCCCAAGTGGGTTGAGAATACGAGGCCTAGTGAAGACAACCATAGGAGCATCTATATGACTAGAACCTTGGTTTTGACTAAGAGGACTTATTCGTAAATGTACTGTACTGTGCGTTACCATGTACAGTAGCACATTTTTTCACATCGGTCTAAGTGCCACAGGACCAGCGACATGGATTGGACGATGGCCCCATTGGAAATTACTCTTTCTACTTGAAGTTTCAAGTCATTTACCCTTCGCACTTGGTTTTGTCATAAGCTTGTGCATATGATTTTCCTCCAAAATCATGAACTATAAAATAAATTAGAAGGTATCATTATAACCTAGGTAATTCCCAAGGTGAGCTGACCCCTGCATCGGTGAGTAGGTAAGGTCGAGTAGCTGTCAATGATCATGTCTAAGCTTGTGATGTTGTGCACTTCTTGAGGGAGCATTGCATTCCCCACCGTTTTATTAATTTATTTTCGTATTGTTTCGCTGTGGTGACAACCGATACAAAGTCATATATACGATATTTCTTTACTGGCTGACAACTACTGTACTCAGGGACAAAACTGAAACATAGAAAAACGCGTTATTTCTTTGCCACTTTAAGATGGTATGGACCATTTCCTACAAGTAGATGTGTAAGTTTACTAGCTTGTGTCAAACAGAAAGTAACTACTAACCCGTAATGTGGATACATGACAGGTGGCGGTAGGGGCGGTTGGGAGGGTGGGGGTGGAGGAATCGGCGTCGCCGCTCCTCTATACGACGGTACACCCTGTGAGGTACTCCCCTCGAACATAACATTTCCACCTTGTGACCTTCCTGTATAAATAACAATCACATTCGGAAAATAGTTATTACACACATTGTAGAGTATGGCCTTCTTGGTTTTAATTTAAATACCAAATTGTTTTCTTTCTTGGCCTATATTGAATGATATGATACCGATCATTTAATGAAGTGTCAGAAGGCATAACTGATTGGACCTCGTGGAGGCGAAGGTCTTGGCCGTCCAAGTGAAGCGATATTGCAATTTGCTCTTCGTCCGTCAATCATGGGGCTTGGATCAGCACAAGCCCTTCGAGCTGATTCAGGGTCACGAAACGTAACCTATATATTTGTATATGATCAATCAAAAGAAGGCCTTTACTTCCAGCAGCAATGTACAATAAATTTCAAGAACTTGTCATAAAGATGAAGAACTGAACTTACGAATCCATATCCTTTAGACTTTCCTGTGTTTTTATCAGTGATGATCACGGCCTCAAGAATCTCTCCAAACTGCTCAAAGTATCTGCGCATTTCTTCAGTTGGGGTCTCCCAAGCTAATCCTCCAACAAACACTTTAGTAAACGTGGTGTCTCCGAACTGAGATCGATAATGTGGATAAGCCATGGCATGCAAATGAACAAAATCACAATCGAGTATGCTTCTTCATGCATGAATTTTCAGTATGTCATTCGTATAGCCATATCCGCTGCACCTTTTTCCAACCCATCGCCTCCACAAACACTTGTGCTTGGCGTGCGTGCCTGTACCCTCTATTCTAGCAGCATTCCCATATCTTTCCTCACGATCGCACCATAAAACAACTACTTCAAGAGATTTGTGAACACGAAAGTGACTGATTGAGCTAGTTTATGATGTTTTCAACAGACGTTGAGGATTGGTTAATTAAAAAAGAGACAGAGCAAAAAGGGTTGGCCTAGAGAGAGGAGCATCCGACAGATGCAAACTCTTATTTGCTGTCTAGGAAAAAGATGATAGAGAGAGAGTGACGGACACAGATATAAGACAGAGAGAGAGAGAGAGAGAGAGTGAACGAGTTGGCTTTGTATATCAAATAGACAGCTGCGTAAATAAGCATTTGGAACCTGTCCTCTCTGTCACAGCGTTAATATGCTCCCCCACTCCGATGAATAATAATCCTTTCCAATCTTCAGTTTTGCACTTTGGTCACTGTTCTTGGTGGTCCTAAAACATGTTTTAGTGTTCAACCTACTGTAGAACTTGGTCAATAATGATAAATTCACCTTGAGCGCTATTAATTAGGTGAATAGAGTATGAATTATTGTACTGAAAAATTATATTAGGTAAATTTTTAAAAAAGACTGAAGGGGTAACAAACAGTCTTACTTAAAACTTAACCTCACAAAATTTTCCAAAACATGTAATTTAATAATTCAATAATTCACAACAATTATATCTGATAATAGTAATTAAATAAACAAATAAAGAAAATCATAATTTAACAAAGCTCTGTCAATTATATCTATTTCTTCAAACATTATTAAATTAATATTTTACTATTTTCAGGAAATAATACAAGTGAAATATTATAAAATGAGAGAAGAATTTTTTGTCTTAAAACAAAGACAATTTTAGGATGATCAAAAACTAAAAAGAGTAGGGTTGTTTTATAAGTAAAATAACCTCTTGCAAATCTATAATTTCTCAATATGAGATTGTCGGATGAGTCACAATATTTGACTGCTCAACAAATCTCTACCTTGACGAATTCCACTTTTTCAAATCTCTAATAAAACTCATCTTTAGTAGTGTCTTCAAATGTGCTTTACAATGCCTATCTTCAATTTTTAGCAATATTGATCAAGTATAAACAATGTTGAAACTTGATTGCAGTCACAACCTTTGTCAACATATCAGTAGGATTTTCAGTAGTCTTAATCTGCTGGATTGCTACTCCGCCTTCTTTCAAAACCTCTCGTACAAAGTAATAACGAACATTAATATGCTCCGTCCTTGCATGGTAAACTTGGTTTTTTACCAAAAGAATAGCATTTTGACTATCACAATGCACTTTGATGTGCTTTTGTCAAACTCCTAATTCACCAAGCAATCCTTGAAGTCAAATTGTTTCCTTTACAGCCTCTGTAGCTGCCATATATTCTACCTCCGTAGTCAATAAAGCAACTGTTGACTATAAGATAGACCTCTAACCGACTGGTGCCTTTGCAAGAATAAACACATAGCCAGTAGTTGATCAACACCTGTCCAAATCATCAGCATAGTCGAAATCACAATATCCAACTACACATTGACGGTCTTGCTTATCCCGCTGAAATACCAAACCAACATCTATAGTGTTCAGAATGTACCGTTGAATCCATTTCATAGCTTGTCAATGTTCCTTTTCAGGATCATGCATATACCTACTTACAACCTCATCTGCTTGTGAAATATCGGGTCTTGTATGTACCATATCATACATCAAGCTACCAACAATATGTGCATATGGTACTTTTGACATGTATTCTCATTCTGCATCATTTTTTAGAGACAAAGATGCACTGAGTTTGAAATGAGGAGCAAGTGGAGTATTGACAAACTTTGACTTTTCATTCAAGCCAAAATGTTTTAGTAACTTTCTCAGATACCGTTTCTGAGTCAAACAAAGTCTCCTCAATTCCTTATTTTTGCTTATCTCCAAGTTGATAATCTTTTTGGCTTCACCTAGATCTTTCATTTCAAATGCCTAATTCAACTAAATCTTCAATCTCTCAATTTCTCTTAGATTCTTTGAAACTATGAACATATCGTCAATATACAAGAGAAAATAGATGAAGGATCCATCTTGTAGCTAGCGAAAATACAAACAGGGATCGTATTTGGTTGTTGTGTACTTTTGTCCTATCATAAACTTATCAAATTGCTTGTACTATTGCCCGTATAATGATTTTTCAAGCTTGCACACCATATTCTCTTTTCCGGCAACTTTAAAACCTTTAGGCTAAGTCATATAGATTTCCTCCTCCAAGTCTCTATGTAAAAACACAATTTTTGCATGCAATTGAACTGTTTCCATATCAAACCGTGCTAGCAAAGCCAACAAAATTGGAATAGAGGAATGTTTTACCACTGGAGAAAAAATTTCATTACAATCAATTCCCTCCGTCTGAGCATAGCCTTTGTCCATCAGCCTTGCTTTCTAGTGAACATTATTCTTGTCAGAAAACCCATCTTTCTTTGCATATACTCATTTGCATCCAATTGCCTTCTTTCCCTTCAGGAGATTAGCTAGCTTTCACGTCTGATTCTTATTAAGGGAATATATTTCTTCATTCATGGCTATCCTCTACTTATCTTCTTCTGAACTTCGCACTGCTTCTTTCTAAGAGGTAGGAATGTCATTAATTTAAATTGGAGATGCATAAGCCACCATATCTAGCTCATCTGGCTCCTCTTCTACAAATCTCACATCAATTGGAGAGGATAATGAAGTATACCTTATAAGGGTATGGATATTTCTTCCCCATAGATGTGTTTTCTCGGGTGCGGGAAGAGTAAAACCATGAAGGCTTTAGCTCGATGGGCAACTCAAAGCGGACAATATCTATGAATTGGTGGTTTGGGCTGTTACAAATGGTATCAGAGTCGGTTCTCGACCCGTTGTGCCAACAAGGATGCTGGACTCTAAAGGGGGTGGATTGTGAGATCCCACATCAGCTGGAAAAGAGAACGAAGTACGCCTTATAAGGATATGAATACCTCTTTCCTATAGATGCGTTTTTTGGGTATGGGAAGAGCAAAATCGTGAGGGTCTTGGCCTGATGAGCAACCCAAAGCAGACAGTATCTGTAAGCAGGTGATCTGGGTTGTTACATTTCTGCATCTACTTCATCATTTGCTGGGATAACAATTCTTCCTTCAAACACTTCCTGTTTTATATTACCATCTGTCTACTCGATATTTTCAGTTGTCATCTTTCTTAACATGGTAGATTCATCAAAGGTGGCGTCCCTACTGATGATTATTTTCTTTGACTTTAGGCATCAAAGACGATATCCTTTCACACCAAAGGTGATCTTCATGAAAATTGCTTTC
>JAOQMP010000002.1:5623882-5640941 GCA_027563575.1 Erythroxylum pedicellare
CTCTCTTTCTCTCTCTCTTTGCCCCTCAGATTTACACACACATCAAACTCCTTTTGCTTCTAAGTTCTTGCTCCAGTTCATGGAAGTTAAAATGCGAAGATAACCAACTTTCTCCATTACAAAACATAGGAAAGGATAGATTAAATATGTATCTGCCGACGGAGAGCGCCGATAAAATGCTCCAAGATAAAGAGTATCAGAGAAGGGGGTAGTGAAACTTCTAGTGAGGCGTCTTAGAATTATTTAGTGTTCGAGTTTGAAGTCAGCTGTGCCTGTGAGTTGGATACGTAACCGCGTCTTTATGTAATAATTAATAAAACATTATAATTTTCTAGTACTGCTTATAAATATTTTACATTTCTGCTTTTGATAGATTTGTGTGTGTGTTCCCCCTCCCAATTTTCAAAGAAAATACTATATAAAACCGACTGTATTCAGTTCTCACGAGAGTTCTGTCGTGATTGGATCGATCAAAATCCACTCTTTTCCTTTCCAAGTGTAATAAGGAAAAGTTGAGGTATGAGGGAGTGAAAAAGGCAGCCATTGAAGCTAACAGAAGAGACCTTTGAACAAGAACTGCCGTTTCTTTCTGGGTTTAACCAAACCATACATGAAACTTTTCCTAATTTTCTGGGGTTCTCCAAAATTTTAACTCCGTGCCAGCTCTCTGCATCTCTCATCAAGAATCACACTAGCAGTTCTGTTGTGCCCATTAAAGGTAGTGTTTCGGTCTTTGCTTCTTTTGACTACTTCACTTCTCACTCTCTCTTGCTGAATTTTGATTGGATTAGAAATGATAGTGCTCCTCGCTTCTCTTTTAGCCGATTTTTCTGTTCCATGTGAAATCCTTCTCTTTCAGTTTAGATTTTAGCTTTAGGTACTAAATTACAACGAATTTTTACTGAGAAAAGCCTTTTTTTTCTGGTCGATGATCTTACTGACATCTATTCTTACGCTCCTATGGCCTCAAATGTGTCTGGTTTTCCGGTCTTTTACGTTATCTGAATCAAAGTTTCCTTTATTTTACACTCTTTCTGAGTTGAGTTTTAGAATTGGTATTAGGGAAGAATGTTCTTTTATGCACTTGTTTTTGTGGATCTAATATAGTTTCTCAAGTGGTGATATTCAACCAAAATTCCTTTTTCGTCTTTACTCTGTATAACCAACTCGTATAAACTCTTTTTAGCGTATAAGTATCCTCAGTTTTAAACTTCTATGAAAAGTTTTGTGTCTTTGTCCTGTTCTACAACTGGTTAATGAAAGATGTTGAATTTATTCTGGTAGGACATGATTTTCAGTTCCATATTCACTTGATTTAGAATTTGCAGGAAAGAAAATGTCAAGGCCTCTCCATCGGGGTATATCGGGGATAAGGATCCCTGGGAACAGTCGTGATTTATGGGATTCGGAAATGAAAGATAAGCCAGATAAAGAAGATTTGGAAAGGACCAGGTCTTCTGATCATAGTTATCCAGCCCTAAAATTACCCTTTCGGGTACTTTTTCCGGGTAGTAGTTCTCCTTCCAAGTGTAGTGTTAGTGAAAATGGTTTTCGGTCCGATTCATTAAGCATAGGGACTGCAAGGAGTCGACACAAATTAGCTTTGCTACTTCTGAGATTTAGTTTGGTTGTGATAGTAATTCTTGCTCTTACTGTGTCATTTTGGTGGACTATTTCGATATCAACATCATCAAGAGGTCAAATAGTACATAATTATAGACGACTCCAAGAGCAACTTGTTTCAGACCTTTGGGATATTGGAGAGCTGTCTATTGGTTCTTCAAGGCTGAAAGAGATGGAATTCTGTTCTGAGGAGTCTGAAAATTATGTACCTTGTTTCAACGTGTCAGACATTCTTGCATTAGGCAATTCTGATTTTAGTGTGAGTGACCGTCATTGTGGCCAAGAGTCAAGCCAAAGTTGTCTTGTGCTACCACCAGCAAATTACAAGATTCCTCTTCAATGGCCTACTGGAAGAGATGTCATCTGGGTTTCAAATGTTAAAATCACTGCACAGGAGGTACTTTCCTCTGGTAGTTTGACCAAAAGGTGAACGACAGTTAGACCCGTTTAGGAAACCTTGTGTGGTTTCAGTTTCTGGTCTCTTTTTATGATTTCTTCTTCTAAATGTGGATGCCAGGATGATGATGCTGGATGAAGAGCAAATTTCCTTTCGTTCAGCCTCATTAATGTTTGATGGCGTCGAAGACTATTCACATCAAATTGCTGAAATGATTGGCCTGCGAAATGAATCTAACTTCATACAAGCTGGGGTGAGTTGCCGCTGTTGCATATATAATGCATTTATGTTGCTGGGTTGAGTTGCCACTGTTGCATATATAACTCATTTATGTTTCTTTTTTCCCCGGTGGAAATTGAAGCTTTCGCAATGAGGATTGTAATTCATTTTACTGCAGTATAACAAAGTCCTCTCTGAATGTTTCTTCTATTTCCTGTCAAGATTACGGCAGATTAGCTTATATAAATTTTGTTATGGCGACATTTTTTCTACTTTATTTCATTATGCTGCTTTGGAAATTAAGCCTTAAATTTTGAACTTTGAGGCTACTGCTGAAACATCACTTCTCATTTGACTTCTTCTCTACTTGAAATCATACTTAACAATTACTGTTATATTTACTAACTTATGCAGGTCAGAACCATTTTGGATATAGGATGTGGCTATGGCAGCTTTGGAGCACATCTCTTTTCGAAACAGCTTTTAACAATGTGCATTGCAAACTATGAGGCTTCGGGGAGCCAAGTTCAGCTTACTCTTGAACGAGGTCTTCCTGCAATGATTGGTTCTTTTACTTCCAAGCAGTTGCCTTATCCTTCTCTATCCTTTGATATGTTGCACTGCTCAAGATGTGGCACTGATTGGGACAAAAAAGGTATCAGTTATTCATTTATGATCACATATTAAATTGGAGAGAGAGAGAAAGAGAGAAGTTAGTTGTCTGATTTGGAATATTCACTAGATTTCATCACATTCTCAATGCTCTCATGCTTTTGCCTGATCAGTTTTCAGATTAATATTTCGGTCAAAATGAGTCAATATTCCTTTTGTTACAGATGGTGTTTACTTGATTGAAGTTGATAGAGTTTTAAAGCCTGGTGGCTACTTTGTCTGGAGTTCACCGCTTACTAATGCTCGTAACAAAGAGAATCAGAAAAGGTGGAACTTTGTTCAGGATTTTGCAAAAAATCTCTGTTGGGAGATGTTATCTCAACAAGATGAAACTGTAGTGTGGAAGAAGACTAGCAAAAGGAACTGCTACGATTCAAGGTGACTCACAAAACAACTTCATTTACTTGTATACACAAAATTGGAATATGTCTGATTTTGTTTAAAGTATCATATCTCCGAGACTCATGTGCCTACATCAGGTGATCCTTAGCAAAAACTGCCTTATGTGTCCAGGAAGTCCAGCTCAGGCCCTTCACTATGCAGCAAAGGCCATGATGTTGAATCTCCTTATTATCGACCACTTGAAGCATGCATAGCTGGGACACACAGTCGTCGCTGGATTCCAATTGAAAAGAGGAGAACCTGGCCCTCTAGGTCGCAGTTGACGAACGACGAGCTTGCAATATATGGTACCCTATTTTGATTTCATTGCTTCAGGTTCCATTTTGAATAGAAAATTTTATCTAGTTTGCAGTATTTAAAAGATTGTTCACTTGCCTTAATATTTATGTTGTGGTTTGCTTCAATTTGTCAGGTTTGCATCCAGAAGAGTTTGTGGAGGATGCTGACAACTGGAAAGCAGCTATCATTAATTATTGGTCTCTTCTTTCACCATTAATATTCTCTGATCATCCAAAGAGACCTGGCGATGAGGATCCTTCTCCACCTTATAACATGCTCAGAAATGTGCTAGACATGAATGCTCATCTTGGTGGCTTTAATTCTGCACTGCTGGAAGCTGGCAAGTCCGTCTGGGTTATGAATGTAGTCCCAACAAATGGACCTAATCTTCTTCCCTTGATACTTGATAGAGGCTTCGTTGGTGTACTGCATGATTGGTAAACTTATTTCCAATTCATGATATTCTTTCGATTTTATTCTTGTAGGCTATAGTTCATTAGAATATTCGATGACATGTTTTTGCTCATCCTATCTCATTGGTGAATTTTGTGACTAACTTTAATGTCTACTGCCTAGTTGAGGATTTCTTTTGAATTGTGAGAATTAGCTGGAAATAATATTTCCATCAACTGATAAGGTTTCAGCTTTAGTCAAGATGAGGAATATGCTTGACACAAAGGCCTGAGTTTGATAATATGGATACTTCAGAGCACATTTTCAAACATGAAGGTCGTAAAAGAGGATAATATTTGGGTGTGCTCAACTGTGAGCTAGGATTATGTAAAATAGATGTCACGATTGAATAATTCCTTCATACATTCATATTTGTGCATGTAACCAATTTATGCTTTCATTATTGTACTATATTGTTTAATTTTGTATTAAATACTTCTATTTCAGGTGTGAAGCATTCCCAACATACCCTAGAACTTATGATTTGGTGCATATGCAAGGCTTACTGTCCCTTGAAACTGGTCAGCAGCGCAGGTGCAGCACTCTGGATATATTCACTGAGATTGATCGACTACTTCGACCTGAGGTACCTGACTCAAAATGTCCACTTCTAAATTCTTTGTATCTCTTACACCGGCTGCCAATGTAGCGGAAATCTGAGTTGTTATGAGCTTCATATATGGAATGCAGATGTTCATTTTTTATGTTACAAACCATCTACTATGATACATATATGAGGTGCAGCAGTATTAGAATTTAAATTATTTTTCTTGCTAGATTTGCATTCTAGATGCTTAATTCTGGGTGGATATTACTGTTTTCCGTGATCACTTAAAATGGTGCTAGAATAAGATCTACAGAATATATTAGATATTCTCTGAGAACCTTGCTAGGTAGTATGTAGTGCAGTGTTGTCCTTAAGCAAACATTTATTTTCCATGGTGCTAGGCTTTACTTAAGTGGTGTTGCTGCGTAAAAGAAGTTTGTTATATACTTCCCTTTACCCAGTTTTGATGAAATTGGATACTCTAAACTTAAAACTACTGTGCTTCGACCAGTTCTTTGAGTATTTCATTCAAGTTCACCGTCTAAAGAGCCCTCTTCAAATATTTAGTAGGAGAGGTTTCCATTGATGTGGTTCACATGCAGATATTCATAAAGATGTGGTTCACGTTGTTTTTACTGATGGTGGTGTTTGGTGCAGGGCTGGGTAATAGTTCGTGACACAGTGCCGCTAATCGAATCGGCAAGAGCTCTAGCCACTCAGTTGAAGTGGGAAGCCCGCGTTATAGAAATTGATAGTGACAGTGACGAAAAACTCCTTATCTGTCAAAAACCTTTCTTCAAGAAACAAGCAAGCTGATTTCTGAAGGAGGTTCATATTTATTCGTATTCATTTTGTTAAGTTAATTAATGTTCATAAAACTCAGCCATAGAAAGAACTAAAGACGAGAGCAGATAACAGAGAACAGAGAAGAGCGAACAATGCGCATTCTGGTGGAAACAACCACCGAGTTCCTCCGTAACCGTAAGGCTTCGGGGAGGGTCATGTAATTACTCGGTCGAGGCAGGCAGCAAGCAAGAAGTACAGCATTAGATTTTCAAGTTTTGACGTTCCATTTGTTGTCAAACTATAACTATACAACCACAAGATTAAGATTGTGAAAATGGTTACAGAATAAGCAAGTTCCTATTTCATGTATTATATAGAATCTTTATCACCTGTCAAATTCACCTTTTATTCTTAGTCTTGTCAATTTGTTACAGTTGTTGCAAATGCTTCTAGCTAAATTAGTACTGTACGAATCTGATCTCTGCAATCCAAAGTGGTGAATTTTAGTCTGGTATTCTAAATAAAGGAAAATGCCAGTAGAGTTCTTCCTGCCGCCCTCCAAACAATTTTTTCTACTGTACAAGGTTTTCTGGGTTCTCTTGCACTTGTAAATGAAAGAGTACCATTCCGTGATGCGACTTCGGTGAAATTCATTCAGGAACTTACCTGGGTCACACTGTCTTTGCTGTTCCAGGCTGTACAGTAAAACGCTGGTAGTGGTATTTGGGCAACTTCCCATTTAACACATGTACGGGCTATAAATATAACAATCACAAAGTTGAACGCTTCACCTCCAAGCCAAGCTCCCATGGCTTCGCGCTTTTACCTCTCCAAATTCATTAACTCCAAAACCCTATGCCTAACCCCATCCCTCTTCCAAAACCCCACCTACCCATTCTCCACCTCTTTCCTCATTACCAAACTCCCCAAAAAATTCCGCAAGAAACGGCAAAAGCCCGACTCTACGCGCACCAAACCCGTCCAGCAGCCATCAACCCGCAATGCCCACTTCGAGTCCCTCGTTGAACTCGACTCCTACTTCCGTTTCCTCACTAAGTCGAAAATTTTCCTCTCCCAACAGCCAGAGCACGTCCTCCGCCTCGACGACGCCGGCAAGCTCCACCGCGAGCTCGGCTTCCCCCGGGGCCGCAAGGTCGCTCGCTCCATTGACCGACACCCTCTCCTTTTCCAGACCTACCGACACTCCGACAACAAGATGTGGGTAGGTTTCACTGATCTCATGGAAGACTTGCTTGATGAAGAGAGAGGGATTATGGATTCTATGGAGGTTGATCGGGTCACTAAGGTTCGTAAGTTGTTGATGATGTCTAAGGACAAGAAGATTCCTTTGAGTAAGATTCACCATTGTCGATCGTTGTTCGGGATTCCCGATGATTTTAGAGATAGAGTTGTTAAATATCCTGATTACTTTCGGATTGCTGTTGAGAGTGATGGGAAGAGGGTTTTGGAACTGGTAAATTGGGAATCGAAGTTAGCGGTGAGTGAGTTGGAGAAAGAGTTCATGGTTAATGAGGATAAGGTTAAAAGGGCATTTAAGTTTGGGGTCAAGCATGCCAGAGATTTGGATTTGGAATATGATGATACGAGGAGGTTGAATTTGTTGAATACTTTGCCGTTGGTGTCGCCATATAGTGATGGGCATAAGTTGGATGTCTGGAGCCTGGACGCTGAGAAGTATAGAGTTGGAGTTCTGCATGAGTTCTTGAGCTTGACTTTGGAGAAGAGGGCTTCTATACATCATCTTGTAGAGTTTAAGGAGGAGTTTTCGTTGACCAAGCATACTTACGATATGCTTAAGAAGCAGCCTCGCACTTTTTATCTTGCTGGGACGGAGATGAACTGGGTTGTGTTCTTGAAGGATGGGCGTGATGAGAATGGGAATTTGACTCACAAGGACCCACAGGTGGTTTTTAATGAAAAGCTGTATAAGTTCGCCGAAATGAAGAAAAGAGAACTGTAGTGGATGAAAAGTGCTGGGCATATGAACTTCTTCGGTTTCACCGAGGTCTAGATGATTTGATCATTTTGTATTGTACATAAGCAATATTACTGGGTGGGACTGAAATCTAATCGCTGGGATTGGTCTTTGAGGTTCCTTTGATCGGCCATGACCACTCTGTAATCTATTTTTATGGATTGAGCATTTTGAAGAAACTGAGAGGGACTTGTACCATACAATAAAATAAATGTTGTTTTGAACAACATAGCTACTACCTGAAACAAATCTTTTAAAACCATTAGAAAGAAAAACCATAGCTCGCATCAATTCCACGAGGAGGCTATGGTGGCCTAACACTGTAATTCCCAGATTTATTTTTGCGACGCAAATGCTAATACATTATATCGAAACCACTGCTTCCAAGAATCCAAACAAGATAAAAAACATACAAGAGAGGAATGTCCCAAGGAATACTGCAAGCAAAACACTTACTAAGAGCTATGACTACAGGATGGGGAAATATTTCAACGGGATGAAGGGGCAAGTAAAGATCGTGTTGCCTTTGGGTAACTGGTTCGGTTTTTGGATCTATTCCTGCTTGATCTGTGTGAAACACTAGCACTGCTCCGATGAACGCTCGAGGGTGAGCCACTGCTGCTAACTCTCCTTGCCGCATTTCTACGAGAGTTATACCTGTTCCCCAGCGCTGCTTTGACAACACTGTCTGTGACAACCTCCCGTGCTCTCTGTGATTTGATGGGCTGCTTGTTCAAGTACACAACCTTCGGAAGAAGACTACAAACTGCTTTGTGAAGGTGATCATCACCAATGTTGGTCTGAATAGGATTTCCCCACAGATTTAGAGCTTGCAGAGAGTGATAGTTGGCAACGAGCTGGCCCAAAGCTTTAGCAGTTGTAATCTTGTTAAAGCTAAGGTCCAAGGCCGTAAGCTTTAGGAGCCTATGCAGTCCCTCAACATTACTAATTTTATTACCAGCGAGCGAAAGTTCCTTTATCATTGTGCAGTTTGATAGCCCTGACATAACAAACATCCAAGAATCATCATTAACAGAGAAATTGAAAATTTTCAGTGACAGGGAAAAGATGCAAATCATATAGAGAAAGGACTGATATCAATGATACCTTGCCCAATTCGAGACATGCGATTATAACTGAGATCAAGCACTCGCAACCTAGTTAGTTCTCTAAGTCCTTCAATAGTGCTAATCTTATTTCTTGACAAGTTTAGTACATGAAGGCCCTTTGGCAATGATCCTGGGGTTATGCAGACTGCAAAACAAGGACAAAGCAAACAGGCATCTCTGTTAGTACCAATAAGTAACTTTCATTCCTAAGATAAAATGTGTCTTCAGCCAGATGGTGTTTCTGCTCTTGCTAGAAGCATACCGATGGAGTTATTAGATAGGTCCACAGATCGAAGACTAAGGAAGTGTGACATGATGGGAGTGGCTTTTAACCCAATAGCGGAGATATGTGCCGCAGTTGTGGAAGAATTCAGGGACTGGATCACACTGTTAGCAATTAGAATATCCTCAGATAAATTATTATCTGGAGATCGGATAATTGCAGCTGTGCTTTTCGGTGGTGATTTGTCTTTGAAAGGAGAGGGTGGGAAGATGATGCCCTCGTCACTGCCAGTACCATTGTCGTCATCATCAACATCATCATCAGATGGTGGCATTTGAGTCTCAAGATCTTTAACCCATTCATCAACTCTAGAATAGGACGTAGATTCTGTTGGGAAAGCAACCCACCGGTTCTGGGGCCAGAAACCAGAAAATGAATCCCCAATATCTCTCCAACTTTCTTCCATTTCTCCATTTCCGTAGTGGTCCTTGTTCAAGGATTCTCCTATAAGTGACTCGGGGGATTGTGTTCTGCTCAACATAATAGCTCGGTTTGGTTCAACTGTATCTGAGTGGTATCCACCTTTCTGGTTCAAATCTGTACCTACAAATTGTGGCTGCTGCTGCTGTTTTGCAGTCACTTTATGCAGGTTTCTGTGGCTCCAAAGGAACAATTTCCACCACAGCTTTCTACTCCTGGAAGGTAGGACTTGGCTTGAAGAATGCTTCCTTAACATCACTTTGTCAGCGCTGCAATGGCTTCCTACAGATGCAGGGCTGCCTGGAGTCCTCCACTTCTCTGCTTGTTCATGTGATTCCCCATAAAGGAGCAACTTTGAAGGTGGTAGCACCTCTGCAATTACTTTCAGCATTTTGCTTGTTTCCAGATTAGAGCAGGAACGCTTGAGCTTGGGTGAATCGCAGAATCTTCCCTTAGTAATACCAGGATCACTAACATGTCCACTTTGGATCACGTCAATGATACCCTCGTGATTCTTTTCAGATTTGTTTGCATTTTGTTCAGTAAGCTCAGAGGCAAAAGAATTAAAGGAGGCCACCCTCCTATCAGCACTAAGTTCATATCCACTTGAATCACCCTTGAAAGATTGGAGGTCCAGATCAGACACGTCCCTCCTCAGTGAGACATTTTCTTCATGCTCATCTTCTCCTTCATATGCCACCTCAGGAGCGTCATCCCTGTTGAGAGTCTTGTGGCTCATCTCCCCAGCACATGCAAACTGGTTGGGCATATCATCAGATGCTGGCAAAGCAGATGCTGTCAGTGTTTTCAACTCCTCAATCTTTAAAGGTGTTACTGGGTATTCAGGCCCGACTTTAAGGGACTTCAGAGCCTTGTTGAAGTCATCAACTTTATCGAACAACTGGTCGCCAACCTAAAATCACACAAAGGAGAAATTAAGAATAAGCAGATAACACGAAATTGCAATTTTCAAAATCATAATACGTCAATAGTCTAAATCCAATTAGTTCTCACCATCTTTTCCTTCTTTCTCCCAGGCAGCCAAAGGCAGCAGCTGTATCTTGCCATCTTAAAAGGAGGTTTTATTCAAAATTCGTCAGAAGAGGCGCTGTTTTATTCCTTGAACTTACTATTTCCCCAATTCTTTTACCTTTTCGCAGATAAATCCGTGCTGCTGACGGTTACATCTCTAAGGAAATGCCAATTGAATGGGTACAGAGAACAATATTGAGAAGTAGGGATTACATATAAGATTGTGGACCAAAAGTTAGCCGTAATCAATGGGAAGACCCCAAACCAAAGACTGAGTGCAGTAGCATGAGGATGATGATGATGCCTGAGGACCGGAAAACGAATGACGGATGTCTGTTCCGGTACATCTACGAATCACCACAATGACGGCCAGAGTTGTATGAACAGCAGCTCCTCTCGAGAAGCTTCAAAGAAACTATTCTGCAAAACCTCCCCTGCCGCATATTCAAACAACCATAAGGATCCAAATAATTACAAGGAAGACGGATTTGTTTAAATCTAAAAAGACGAGAGTTTCACGAACAAAGGGGATTTTCTGAGGTCCCCATTGATCTACCAGGAAATCTAACGAAGCTTAACAAGTTCCCAATAACATCAATACGGTTTGAGTATAAAGACAAGAAGCATTCTAGACCTAGTTTTCCAGAAACCAAAATTTGGGCCGAAGCCTCTGGAGAAAAAGATGAATCCTTTACGATGTTTTACAGTTAGCAAACGAAACTGATCAGAATTATATGGAGCCTTTTTTCGCTGCAACAACAAAAGACAGCATAAAACGTTAGGCTAAACCTACCCGGAGTGTCCACTTTCGTTGTTGCACAATAACCCGAATGGATCTTGTCCTTGCAGTCGAGAATAAAGTTTTGAGGAAAATGGAACCAAATTTATATTAGATTCCGCAGAATCAGAGAGAGAGGGAGAGAACAAAGAAGTTATGGTGGAGAATGTTGGAAGAGTCGGGCAGAAGAGAGATGAGGAGGAAATAGACAACAAACAAACGTAAGAGTTGTGAGCGTAAGCGACCGTCCGAACTAACGAATCACGTCATTACGCGGATGTTACACGGCTTAGTGCTTACCGCGTGAACACCAGAAAAAATCAAAACCTGCGCACTTCTAACAGCTTCCATACCAATTCGGATTCTTTTATCTTATGAACAGTGTAATAATCTTGTGGTGATCAAACAACTGTATGCTTATTCCTTTTATGTTTACGTGTGGTTTTTCTTATAAAATAATATATAATTTTGACTCTTGTTTCATAATTAGAACGACGTTCTTATATATTATTTTGTTGCGAACCTCTACCATCCTATCTGTTTCCCAGTTTAGTAAAGTATCCTAGTTACTATAATGTGTCTGATTAATGGTGGTGGTTCTAATGATGTTATTACTCAGTGATTAGGATAGGTAGGTTGGAGTGATGATCAGATGTGGCATTTCTAAGATAACAACTTACAGGAGCCGTTAGATTGGAGCTGAGGCTGGAAATGGACGATTGACATTAATACGAACGACAAGCACATGTGATAACTTGGACTTATCCTTCCTCAATAAATTATTGGGTTATCGAGGCCCACGAGACTTCGAACTCCCTTTCTGAGACAGTACAATTTAAGCCACGTGTCCCATTTTAAAACCATACCTTCTTTGGCTACTGCTTTCCTTCTAGTTATATGACCACAAGAAACTATACATTATAATTAATAAAGTTTAATTAAAATTAAATAGTTTCTTGTTTTGACGTGTTAATTTAATGAGAAGTTATAAAATTAAATATAAGTTTAGTTTAACTAAGAATTTCTCACATCATGCAATAATAAAACTTGTATACTGTTCACAAAATCTAAAAGTTTTTTATTTTATTTTTCAAAGACGTTTGTTTCATGGGTTTAAAGTTTAAAATCATCTTATAATTTCAAATTCTACGCCAGAATATTAGGTTACATATTTGAAAAGTAGAAAACAAGGTCGTTAGAGTTGGCAACTAACATCAAACTTAATTTTTTGAAAGTCCAATTCTTGGCTCAAACCGTTTAATTATAACGTACCTCAAAGTCTCGTCTTTAGGCAAAACTAAACTGAGTCGAATTTGGAGGCATCCAACCTTAGCATGTTGTCACCTTTAGATATGCATCACACAATTAAAATTAAAACAAATAAAAGGAGCTTTAAGAGTCCTATAATTCAATCATATTTCCTGAAGATTTGATGTGACTACTTATTTTTGTATGCTAAAGGAAAATAATACACGGAAAGTCCTATCAGACGAATTTTGGGAGGAGAGGATTATTTATATTTTATCTTTCATAAAATCAAACCAAAATTGGCTATTTTGATGTGACCTAACAAAGTGAATAGATGAGGAGAGGATAGGAGAGGAGCGGCCCATGTTTGGTCCTTCAGTAATCGGCCGAATTGCAAAATTAATATATGAAAACCCCTTGTCTTTATTATCCCCATTTTGTAAAGTACGAGTACCTGACAATAAAGATATGATACAGACATCATGTCGTACACCTTTCCGTGCTTATCATCGCCGATATTTCTTGTCCGTCCTCCGGCTCGCGCTCCACTTGACTGAAGTCATCCCTTACGTTACGTGTTCAATCTTGGGTTTACTTTCGGGCCGGCCTGTAGCTCTCACAACTCTCAATAATGCAGATTCCATGTTCTCTATGAAAAATACAAAACAAAAAGACAAAACATTATTTTGCACTAATAAATCATAATTTATTTTACGCAACGACTTGGAGAGCGTTTTTCCCAACTTATTATTCTGAAAATAGAAAAAGAATCGGATTCTTATTCGAAGGAATATTCGATTTGACTGCACTTAATCTAACCTTGTTTGATGTATAAGTCAAATAATATTTACAATCACGGCCATTACGATTTTTTTTTAAGACAGTAATAGAAGACGCTGTCTGTACTCTTGTGTTGTCTAATCCAATTACTAATGTTTCGGAATCCCCTAAAATTTCTAATGGGTCAAGCTGTTCACACCTGACCAACAAGGAAAGAAACTTCCGGCATGTTCACGTACCGGAAATAAGGAATTAAAAATAATACCATGCTTGCGAATGTATAAAATTTTTGGTGTTTATAAGTATCTAACAAACTCAATATTACCATTAAATGAAATAACTTATTTTAGAAAATTAAAATTTTCGTTAAAGCTCTGAAAAATAAATATATGATACAATTTGTTACCGTCTTTACGAAATAACAAAAAGACAAACAAGAAGAACGACATTATACAACATTTCCCCTTACAAACATGAGAGAATAGTAAGAAAAGACACCGTTGTCCTCTTTCAATTTGTTGAAGTTTTGTAAAATGGGTAAGAAATTATGATCTCCTTACTGCTTAGTCCTTGCTGAACGGTGTATTCCTTTGAAACATGTTGTTTAAGCTCTTGAAGTTGTGATTGTTCATGTAGGATTTCTATCTTTAGCCATTTGTCACACTAGAAACTTATATCTTTTCCATTCCCTACCCTATGTCTTATGTGAGGTTTGATTAATTCCTTTATCTCAATTATCTTCCTAAGGGTAGGTAAACCCCTTTTAGGATAGATGCTATCCTTGTTTAGGTGTTCTCTCCCTACCCATCTCACCCATAAGGAATTCTCCTATCTGATTAGCCTTTAAAATCTTCTTGGTAATATTGTGTGCAATTGACTACTTGAATTGGTATAAAGACTAGTCCTCCCTATTTTCTAGGCTTACAGATTTCTATCCACTTGATATTTGCTTTGGTCCTACCTTGCCCATTCCCATTCCATAAGAAATTGGTTAGGATCTTGTTAATTGCTTTTATTACCATACTTGGTAATCCAAATGTGAGGCCCAGTAAATATTGATTGAGGTAGTGATAAAATCAATCAATTGTAGACGTCCTGCCATTGAGAGGCATTCAGTACTCCAATTTTGAATTCTTCTTTTTACCTTCTCCTTAAGTGGTTTGAAGTCTAAATATTTATACTTTATGAAATTTACTAGTATTCAAAGAGATGTAAAAGGTAGTTGCAGTAACTTTATACCTGTTGGTGCATTAAGAAACAAGTTTATTCCACTTTTCTGGTTGTTTACTTAAAGTCCCAATACATTTGCGAACATTCTTAGAGTTGTAATAAATTAAGTTACGGAGTGATTGTCAACCCTAGAGAAAAGAAGTAAATCATTTGCAAAGTTGAGGTTTAGGATTCCACTTGTCTTGCATTTTAAGTGGAATTTAAAAAGGGAGCTCTTTTCTATCACCCTTACCAGCAGCATATTCAAACATTTCATTGCTATGGGAAAAAGATATGGGGTCCCATTGTCTTAGGCCTCTTGCCCCCTTGATCTTGTTGGAAGGTTCTCCATTGATTAACACATTGTAAAAGACTCTGGCTATACATAATTCTATCCACCTTATGAAGATTGTAGGGAAATCGTATGCTTTCAAGATATTATGAATAAAACTCCAA
Source organism: Erythroxylum pedicellare (assembly GCA_027563575.1). Lineage (NCBI taxonomy): Eukaryota > Viridiplantae > Streptophyta > Magnoliopsida > Malpighiales > Erythroxylaceae > Erythroxylum > Erythroxylum pedicellare. Next base: position 5,638,572 of record JAOQMP010000002.1, read on the forward strand.
TATAAGGAATCATATACTTTTCTAAAATCTATCTTAATTGTACCGTTCCTTTTCTCTCTCTTCTTTGAATAATTCCTCAATAACTCATAGACAATAATAAATTGTCCTCAATCAACCTTTCAGGAATCAATGCACGTTGTTACAATCCTATATGTTGAGGAAGCATCCTATTCATTCTCTCTTAAAAGACCTTTGCTATTAACTTATATAATGTATTGCAACATGATATTGGCTGAAGATCACAAACTTTTTTCTTGCGTTTTCCTTTTGGGTTTTACGCACAATAGAGTTTTGTTAAGTTCTGACAGTAGTTGTCCGTAATTGAAAATTTCCTTTATTGCCTCACACACCATCTTCCTTGTCTATCTCCATGTTTTCTGGTAAAAGAACACATTTATGCCATCGATCCCCAAGCTTTGTCTAGTTTCATCCGTCTCAGTACTACCTCAACCTCCTCCTTAGTAATTGGTTTGGCTAGTTCATTGCTTCCCTCTTTTGTGAGTTGGTCTTAGATTATTTCCCTTATAAAATGTTCTATGGATTTTGCCTTGGAAAGGATGCCCAATGTCTCTTTGAAGAAGTTTTTCACCTTTTCTTTAATTTCTACCTTGTGATTAGTGTACATCCCATCTTTCTTTAAAGATTATTTTGTTACAGATCTTCCTAGAGATGATCGTCTTGTGAAACTAAGGCGTATTTTTATCACCATCAATCCTGCCCAATTCTTTGTTTCATGATTTACTGTTCAATGGGGAGACATTGAGAATATTTGGACAAAGATTGAATCTCCTACTCCTGGAGTGTTTCATCTGTTCGATCTCTATAAAATTGTGCTTGTATAGTATTTTCTATTTTTTCTCTGAATAAGCCTTTAAGCTTCCCTTTAATCTCTTGTGTCTTCCTTGCACAAATGAATTGTTTAAAGCCTCACACTTCCTTATTACTCCTTTTTTTGACCTCCTCTTCAAAACCAACCACACCTTCCAAGAAATTGTTGAATCAATTAGAGTGTGATATGAAGATCTTGGATTAGGGTATGAAGCATAGGAGCTTGGGTACTTCTCGAGCCATTCTATATTGACTATGGATCCAACAACTTCTTTCTAATCAGCCACTGATTCTTTTGTTTATTCGTCCAAGTAAAAAAGTTACCACCTTGGGAGAGATCATGGAACTCAATGTTGTTTGTACACCTTTTGAAGTCATGATTATAATTCATACTGCTAATGTTCCCCTCTGCTTCCTCATGATTTAGGATTGCATTGAAATCATTAAGCAATAACCAGGGGTTTTGATTAGTTACTATAACTCTTAGTTTATTCCATAACTTTTTCCTTTGGAACATGTGATTGAAACCATATATTAAAGTCACCATGCATTCCTTCCCCATCATCATACATCTCACTTTTGTATGTATGTATTGATTGTTGTTTTCATCCTCCTTAACTTCTATCTTGTCCTTATTGAATATGATTAGGATTCGTCCATTATAATGGACATCAAAGTAATCTGTTATCCCCCACTTAGTAGGCAAACTATAAAGGATGGAGCTTTTATCACTGGGGATCCTTGTTTCCATAAGACCAATAATATCTAGCTTGAAATCCTAAATAGTTTCCTTGATATCAAACTGTTTTGCATGGGAATTAAGTCCCTTGATATTCCATGGTGCTATAATCATGTTTCCATATCAAAAGAAGATTTTTTCTTTCTTCTTTCTGGATTTCTTTTTGTTAGACGCTGCAAAATCTTCCTCCTTATTCTTTTTGTTCATTTCCTCCATAATACCTATATTGCAAGATATGTAGTGCCCCATATTCTGCAAATTTTTTCCCGTCATTACTTTTCTTGTTCTCCTTACCCTTTTCCTGATTATGAACTATGTCTAAGGCTGACTTATTCTTGGTGTTCTCTCCTTTATCCTTCTCTCCGGAGATATTCTCCATACTTTCCTGAAACAATCCAATGGTAAATTCTTCATATTGTCTACTTTTGAAGGTTCTCCCCGTGGGTTTCCAAGCTTTTTTAAATTGTGTTTCGAGTTTCTAGGCATATGATGCCTTCACAATATCTTCAACTAATTCCATATCTTCATTGAGTATCATTATTGGGATCTCTGCAAGATGATCTCTCATTGCCTCCACCACACACTCTTGCATAATTGATTCTTTTAATTTCTTCGATTGCCTAGTTTAGACAAATGGGTTTGCCTATAAAACTAGCTAGATAATTTAACCCTTCTGTAGTCCAATATTCAAGCAGTACTCTATGAATATAAATCCATATAGGTACACTAAAGGTTCGAATTTCGTCCAGTATTAACCCAAGCCTCCTTTTTTGCAAGAAGATATGTTTGTTGTAAATATGCTA
>JAOQMP010000002.1:5662147-5675092 GCA_027563575.1 Erythroxylum pedicellare
GACTTTGAATAAAGGATCTTTATTACTTTCTTAATCCATTCAGTATCACTTGAACAAGATCATCTTCTAAGGATTAAGATTTTCTAAAATAGCAAGAAATCACTTTACTTTTAAGTATGAAAAAAAGGGATAATTAAGTTGAAAAGTGGTTTCAAATCATTATTAAGTTGGTCAACCAAAAATTTTAATTTTGTAAAGTATCCATTAAGTAATCAAAATATAATTTTCCTAATTAATCTTTCAATAATTTAAATTTGAGCAACATGTTGACATAAAAAATTGAGCATTGGATGACCATCTACTATGAAAAGTTATTAGGCATATCCAAACTATTATAATAGTATGATTTGCAATAATATTATCTAATTAAATAAATACCTTTTAATTTAAATGAGCAAATTTTGTATTTGAGTTTGGTAACACTACGGGGCTGTTTGATTTTATTTTTGTTTATGTATTGTACTTTTTAGTTTTTAGTTTTTAGTTTTTAGTTTTTAATTTTTATCTTTAGCTTTTGTTTTTTAACAAAATAAAATTTTGTTTGGTTGTTAATGTCAATATAATTATATTTTATTACTATGAATAATTACAAATTAGATAAAATTTAAAAATAAATTAATTTTATGAATTATAGAATTAATTTTATTTTAATCTCTTATATACTTTTTGTTAATAAATTATTAATGAAAACATAATATTTTATTAAAATAAATAATTTAATACTTGAGATTTTCTTTATAAATTATTATTTATTATTAATTTATTTTTAAATTATTGACGCAAATTTTAAAGTTTAAAGTAGTTATAAAATTAAAAAAATATTAAAATAAAGTATTCATAATTATTGATATTAATTAATATTAATAAATTAAAATAATATATATTTAGTTGACGGTAAATTACATTATGATAAAAATAAAATAGAAAATAAAAATCAACTTTTATAATTATCATAAATTAAGAAAAGTTTAAAATAGAAACTAAAAACTTAATCAAATGGATTTTTTACTAAATTTTTAAATAAAAAATAAAAACTAAAGTGGAATAAAGAAACCCTAATTTATTGCCAACCAAATTTAATTGACATCCTAAGTGGAAAAAAAAGTTCAATTATATGCCGTCTAACATCTGAAATATTAACATTATACAAGTACAATTTAATGAAAAAAAATAGCATTTTACACTTTAAAGTTATATAATCTTAGTATTGGAGCGCCAAGTCATCATATTTATAATTGAATATGTTAACTTTGTACATGATTTTAGTGTATTTCAATTTTAAAAATTCGAATCAATAATTAAGTGGATATAATCCTCCCTTTAATTTTACATAATCAAATTGAAGAAGGGGATGATAAGGAAAATTGTTTCTTTCTCTTTAAAGTCAAAAGGGTTACAATAACAATAATGAATGAATGAATGAATATAAATTGACTCGTTATTATTATTTATTAAATTAAAATAAGTTGTTTATCAAAGACAAGAAAGCGCTAAACATAATTTCAGGACGTTAGCTTCTTTTCAGATTGCACTCGTCTTAAGCCCCACAGTTTTAGGGACTAAATAAGAGAAGGCATAGCGGTCAGTGGATGCAAGGAGCAGCCTGAAGGCTGAAAGCGAACTATTAGCTACGTCAACTTGAGACCACCGCCTACACCTAGTCGATTCCAGTTCCTCTTCGACGCAAATTTCAGGCTGTATTTATTACTCATATTTCCTTTTCTCCTTCATACCCTATATTATACTGCAAAGGCCCAAATTTTGGTGATTTAATCTGTCATCCTCTAAATAATAAATATGAAAGGGACGGTCAAATCAAATGCCACCATTCTTTAGCTTTCAACAAAACGACGCGTGCTCTTGAAAGTTCAAGCCTTACATTCTCGACCACTATGGATATAGATTAACCAGTAAGATGATAAGCTTCATCTGTGAACCCTTTATTCAAATTTGAGGACCATATGACTTCCCTATTTTCGTGGTATTTGAAGTCATCATGTTCATATTTAAGTACGATAATTATATTCATACTTTAGAAAGGAAAAGTCATAACACGTTTAAATAGACTTGGACTTGAACAACATAGTCTCACTAATGGTGTCAGCATCATTGAAAAGCCTATTTAGCTATGTTTTGGCCCATAATGGATATATCGATATGTCTTTCTTTGTTTTACTTATCATCTTAGTTTGTAGTTTTTATTTTAAAATTAAGATAAAAAATCATTTGGTTGATTTTTTATTTTGATCCTTTCTTATTTTTAGAACTTATAAAAATTATTTAATTTTTTATTTTGTTTTTCTTTCATATTGTTAACTAATATAATTCTTATTAATTACTAATAAGGATTATAACTAATATAATATAATTTATTTTTAATTAATTTAGATTTTATATTTATAATTTGAATTAAAAGTATTTCAAGGTTATTAATTGTTTAATAAGTATATATTAATTTATAATATCTTTAAATTTTTAATTTTTAATAACAATATTTACTTTTATTAATTAAAATAAATAATTACTAGTTTACATAAAATTTTCCAAAATTATTATTTCCTTAGCAATATTTATTTAATAAATAGTTTATAAGAGAAGAAAATAAAATAACTTATTTAATTAATTTATCTTCAATTTATGTTTAATGTTTAATTAAAGTATAAATTCTGAACATATTTTTTTATTCAAAATATAACAACGTAGCACAGCTACTTCCTTAAAATTCATTCCCTTGGCCGTAGGGTTCACTTCGTGGTAGACATTTAATGTGAAAATTCGAACGAAGTCCCCTCGATGCAAGAGAGGGGCTAAAGAAGTTTTGCACTTGGCTATAAATGACATACAAGCACAGGACCTCCAAACCATAATTTTAAGAATAAGTTCAAAGATTTAAAACAAAACACTCATGGCCAGAGTAGCTTTGAAGAATCCGATCTCCAATTTTTGGATCGTCACGTTTTTAATCTTACATTACACAGTTTTTGTTGCTTCTGACTCTGCTGAGGAAGGACGTGCTCTGCTCAAATGGATGGCTAGCCTTGAAAACACATCACACTCCAACTTATCTTGGCCTCTGCTTCCTGAAAATGCTACCAAGTCCAGTCATAGCACAAGACCCTGCAATTGGCTTGGAATTTCTTGCAATCTTGCAGGAAGTATTGTTAGAATAAACCTCACATATGCCTGTTTGAAAGGTACGCTTCAGGATTTCTCATTCTCGTCTTTCCCAAACCTTGCCTACTTAGATTTGTCAGTCAATGAACTCAGTGGAATTATTCCGCCTGAAATTGGCCAGCTTTCCAAGCTCATTTATCTTGATTTATCGTCGAATCAGTTATCAGGGGTTATACCTCAAAACATAAGACTCCTGACTAATCTTCAGAACCTTCGTCTTTATTCCAATAAGTTAAATGGCTCAATTCCTGAAGAAATAGGTCAGCTGAAGTCTCTTTCTATTCTTGCTTTATATACCAATCAATTGGAGGGTACTATTCCCGTTTCTCTCGGTAATTTGAGCAATCTTTCTATACTTTACCTATATAAAAATAAATTATCTGGTCTTATTCCTCTCGAAATTGGAAATTTATCAAATTTAGTTAGACTTGACACGAGTGAAAATAATTTAATAGGTTTAATTCCTATCACATTTAGTAGATTGAAAAATCTCACTCAACTCAATCTCTTTAAAAATAATCTAACTGGTCAAATTCCGTTAGAATTGGGAAATATGACATCTCTTAAAGAACTAAAAATAAGTGAAAATAAACTTCATGGTCCTATTCCACCCTCATTCGGAAATTTGAAGAAACTAGAAGTTTTATTTCTCCGAGACAACAAACTCTCAAGTTCCATTCCCCAAGAGATAGCAAATCTTACAAAGTTGAGCGTCTTGTCACTAGGCATAAATCAGCTCACAGGTCAATTGCCCCAAGGCATTTGTGCAAGTAAATCTCTCCAAAACTTAACGGTCAACAACAACCTATTGAACGGTCCTATTCCAAGAAGTTTGAGAGACTGTACAAGTTTTGTGAGAGTCCGTCTTGATGGGAACCAATTTACCGACAACATATCTGAAGTTTTTGGTGATTATCCATTGTTGGATTTTATTGATTTGAGTGGAAATAAGTTTCATGGTGAACTCTCTTCTAATTGGGGAAAGTGTTGCCAATTGGGCACCCTAAAAATTGCAAACAACAACATTTCGGGTAGGATACCACTTGAGCTTGGAAATGCTGCTAGACTACAAACACTTGATCTTTCTTCGAATGGATTGGAGGGAACAATTCCCAAGGAGTTGGGACGTTTGACTTCTTTGGGTAAATTGATTTTGAGCAACAACAAACTTTCTGATGCTATACCAAAGGATATTGGGTCATTAACAAATCTCGAATATCTGGACCTGTCTAGAAACAAAATAAACCTACTGCTTCCGCCGAACGTTAAAAACTTTCAGAAATTGTATTCCTTAAATTTGAGTAACAACCAGTTTAGTGGAAAGATTCCAGCAGAAATGGGTAAGATGGTTCACTTATCCCAGCTTGACCTGAGTTACAACCATTTCAGTGGAGATATACCTACGGAACTATCGAACTTGCAGGACATTGAGCTGCTAAATATTTCCCACAATAGCCTCACTGGTAAAATCCCAGCCAGTTTCGTGCAACTTCGTGGCTTGCGATATGTAGACTTGTCAAACAACAAACTTGTTGGTCCTGTTCCAAACAGTAAAGCTTTTCAAAAAGCAGAATTGAAGAGCAACATGGGACTATGCGGCAATGTTACGGGTCTGCAACCTTGTGAATCTTTAAAGGAGCACAACTCCTGGAAATGCAAAAAAGTTCTTATAATTGTCCTCCCTGCTGTCGGATCAGTTGCTCTTTTATGTGCTTCAGTTTCCATATTCCTTTATTGTCAAACCAGGAACAGAAGCTCAGATAAAGGAAGTGACACTGATCATCAAGAGTTGGTTTTGATTTCAGTCATCGATGGTAAAACTATGTACGAAGAAATCATACAAGCAACCAATAATTTTGATGATACGTATTGCGTTGGAAAGGGTGGAACAGCAAGTGTCTACAAAGCGGAGTTATCGCCAGGGAACATTGTTGCGGTGAAGAAATTTCATTCTTTGGATCTTGGTGAAATTTTAGGACAAAAAGGTTTTCAGAATGAAATAAGCACTTTAACAGAAATTAAGCACCGAAATATTGTAAAGCTCCAGGGTTTTTGCTCACATCCACGACACTCATTTTTAGTTTATGAGTTTCTGCAGAGGGGAAGTCTGGCAAAGATTCTTAAAATCAACGAAACAGCTAGAGAATTGGATTGGGATAAGAGATTGAATGTGATACAAGGTGTGAGCCGTGCATTGTATTACCTGCATCATGAGTGCACACCACCAATTGTTCATCGAGACCTATCAGCCAATAACATTCTGCTAGATTCAGAATACGAGGCTCATGTGTCTGATTTTGGCACAGCCAAGCTTCTCAACCGAGACTCTACAAACTGGACTAGTCTTGCAGGCACATATGGATACATTGCACCAGGTAATATCCCTTGATTGTTGTCTTTAGTTATTAGAATACAGGATACCATTTCTTTTCTTGAGGTTGCTCGCATTAGGAATTGAAAGTGACCTCTATTTGTTCACATTCTGTATTTTCCTTGCAGAGTTAGCCTACACAAACAAGATAACTGAAAAGTGTGATGTATACAGCTTCGGAGTGTTAGCACTGGAAGTCATCAAAGGTAGCCATCCTGGTAATATGTTATCCTCAACGCCAGAAAATGTTAAAATGGTATTGAAAGATGTGTTGGATCAACGGCTATCAGCTCCATTCCCAGGAGTAAAAGAGAAATTGGTGTCCATCATAAACATGGCAATCTCTTGCACCCACGTTGATCCACACGTTAGGCCATCTATGCAGATTGCTTCTCAGATTTTGTCAAAGTAAATGTACTCAATCATATGACGTTTTTCAATAATGTTAAGGTGAAATCTCCTTAGGGATGTTAGATTTGTACCTGTGACAGGTTTTAAGAAACTATTTTAACTTCCCAAATGCAGGGATGTCAGAATCTTCATCTTTATTCCAATAAGGTAAATGGGTCAATTCCTGAAAAAATAGGACCGCTGAAGCCTCTTTCTATTCTTGCTTTATATACCAATCAATTGGAGGGTACTATTCTTGTTTCTCTCAGTAATTTGAGCAATATTTCTATACTTTATTTATATGAAAATAAATTATCTAGTCTCATTCTTTTTGAAATTGGAAATTTATCAAATTTATTTAGACTTGACATAAGCGCAAATAATTTATTAAGTTTAATTCTTATTACATTTGGTACATTGAAAAATCTCACTCAACTTAATCTCTTTAAAAATAATCTCACCGGTCAAATTCCATTAAAATTGGAAAATATGATATCTGTTAAAGAACTAAAACTAAGTGAAAATAAACTTCATGGTCCTATTCTAACCTCATTTGGAAGTTTGAGGGAACTAGAATTTTTATTTCTCCGAGACAATAGACTCTCAAGTTACATTCCCCATGAGATAGCAAATCTTAGAAAGTTGAGCATCTTGTCACTAGGCATAAATCAGCTCACAGGTCGATTGCCCCGAGGCATTTGTGCAACTAAATCTCTCCAAAACTTAATGGTCAACAACAACCTATTAAATGGTCCTATTCCAAGAAGTTTAAAAGACTGTACAAGTTTTGTGAGAGTCCATCTTGATGGGAACCAATTCACCGACAACATATCTAAAGTTTTTGGTGATTATCCATCCTTGGATTTTTTTGATTTGAAGGGGAATAAGTTTCATGGTGAACTCTCTTCTAATTGGGGAAAGTGATTAGCCACCTTAAAAATTGCAGACAACAACATTTCGGGTAGGATACCACTTAAGCTTGGAAATGCGGCTATACTACAAACATTTGATCTTTCTTTGAGTGGATTAGAGGGAACACTTCCCGAGGAGTTTGGGCATTTAACTTCTTTGGGTAAATTGATTTTGAGCAACAACAATCTTTCTGATGCTATACCAATGAAGATTGGGTCATTGACAAATCTCAAATATCTAGACCTGTCTAGAAACAGAATAAATTTACTGTTTCCATCAAACATTAAAAACTTTCAAAAATTGCATTTCTTGAATTTGAGCAACAATCAGTTTAGTGGAATGGGTAAGCTGGTTCACTTATCCCAGCTTGACCTTAGTTACAATCATTTCAGTGGAGATATACCTGTGGAACTATCGAACTTGCAGCACATTGAGCTGCTACATATTTCCCACAATAGCCTCACTGGTAAAATCCCAAACAGTTTTGAGCAACTTCGTGGCTTGCGATATGTAGACTTGTCAAACAACGAGCTTGTTGGTCCTGTTCCAAACAGTAAAGCTTTTCAAGGAGTAGAATTGGATGGTAACATGGGACTATGGGGTAATGTTACGGATCTGCTACTATGCGAAACTCAAAGCAGCATAAATTAGGGAAACCAACAAAAATTCTTAAAAATTATCCTCCCTATTATTGGAGCAGCTTCTCTTTTATGTGGTCACGTGTTTGATTTTGACACAACTAAGCTTCTCAACCGGGACTCTACAAAATGGACCAGTCTTGCAGGCACATATGGATACCTTGCACCAGATAATATCTTTTGATTGTTGTCTTTAGTTAGTAGGATACAAGATATTGTTAAGATATGACATACATCCTTTTATTTTATTTTGGCATTTTGGTTTATTAATCGAACCTATAAGATATTAATTGGACACTAATAGCCAATCACTAATCCTTATGTTTGACTTGGACTCAAAAAGTTATTGGAGATAATCTTCTAGTTGTGATAGAGTTCTATCTTTAATTGATGTGTATCTTGGAAAAAGATTGTGTGGATTTGTTTTTTGTCTATCTGGGTGTCTTTTGATTTGTGAGAGTGTTGTGTGTGTCGTGCGCTATATGGGTTTGATTAGGATTATTTGATCTGGATATTTTGTGTGAGTGAAGAACCTTGGGGTTCTTGTTTTTGATATTGAATCGTTGGAGTAGCACACGGTTGGGAGTGTCTTTCTTTATGCGTGAGTGTGATTTTAACCTTGGTAGATTCACACTCCTACATTAATTACTTTAAAGGTCATTTACGCTGAACCTTCATCAATTGGAGTGGCTTTCAACTGGGAGGTATTTGGGCACTATATGTACGTTCTGTTGTGTGTCGATTGTTAACTAAGCAGTAGTGGTTTGATTCTGGAGCTGGTGTAGATTAGTCTAGCTAGAGGACAATTATTCATATATATTTCAGGAAGCTGAACATAGGGAAGGTTCTTTTATCTCAAGTGTATTATTATTTTTTTCTTAGTTGATTAATCACTTGAGTTGTTAATTGTCTTCCATTAAGAGTAGTAGAGAAAAATCCTCTGTCGAGGTTAACACGAGTGAATCATATTATCGGGTGTGAAAATCTTTCACAGGAAGTGAGTGTGAGAGATAGTTTCACAGATTGTGTGAGTTAGCTTTGAAAGCCCTTGTGTAAATCTATTGAACTTTTGTGAAAATGATTAAGCTGGGTAAGGGTCTCGCAGATGTAGGCAAGATATGCCGAACTGTATTAACAAATCTCAGTTTTATTTATCTGTGGTCCTTTTAATTTTTCTAATTTTTGTATTTGTTAGAAAAGAATCAAAAAGTTTGCGATACTATTACACCCCTTCGAATTTTTCAATTGGTATTATAGTAGGTCACCAAATCAAAACTTGGAAGCAAGTTGGTGCAGATATGAGTTTCACGAACATGGCTACAAGAGAAAGTGCATTGATCAGTAGACCACCACTATTGGACGAGTCTAACTATGCTACATAGAAATCATGGATAAGAGTCTTTATCCAAGTTCAGGGTACAAAAGTTTGGAATTCGGTAATACATGGAAGGACGTATCCAATGATTACTAACGATAAAGAAGAGACAGTTCAAAAAGATCCATCTGAATGGACAAGAGCCGAAGAAGAAAGTGCACTTGTCACAAGCAATGTAAGCAATTTTTAGTGTTGTAAATGAAGGACGCTTCTCAATGATATCAGCCTGTGAATTGGCTAAAGAAGCATAAGATGCTTTGTAGACTATTCATGAAGTGTCCAAATCTGTGATAGCATCAAAACTATAGACGTTATCTGTGAGGTTTGAAGAACTGAAGATGGATGAGAATGAGACTATTGGGAACTTTCATGAAAGATTGTGCGATATAGAGAATTAGGCACATCAACTCGAGAAGAAATATTTCAATCTAAAATTAGTTAAGAAGACATTGAGATCACTACCTCTAAGATCTATTTTGAAAATTACAGTAATCGAAGAGGCTCATGACATTAATGACTTGTCGCTAGAGAAGGTAATTGGGATTCTTACCAATTATGAAATGAATTTGTTAAGGGGCAGACAAGAAAAAAGCAAGGGATTGGCACTACAAGCTGAAACTAGAAAGGGCATAACTGATATAGAAGATCAATCTAATGAGAACGAGGATTTGGTTTTATTAACACAAAATTTCAGTAAGTGGTTGAAAAGAGTGAAAAAGGACAAATCCAAGTTTAGGAAAAACGGTGGAAGCTCATCGAATAATAACTTCAAACAACAAGCTTAAACTTAGAAGGGTAAAGAAAGATAAGGAGAATCTAATGCCATGAGTGTCAGGGATTCGGACATGTGCAAGCAGAATGTGCTAATACTTTTAAGAAGAGAAAAGGAAATCTTTTACTAGCACTTGGAGCGAAAATAAGTCTGAAAGTGAATATAGTAGTGAAGAAGAAATTCCAAATGGTGCTGCTTTAGTTGCTCTATACAACAAAAATCCAATTGTGTAGCTAACAATAACTAAGAAGGAAGTAACTGAAGACGATAAAGGGGAAAACAAAAAAGTTTAGAGAAAAATGGAGATAGATCAAGTCAGTGTTCGATATCAAATTATGACAGTGATTAAAGTGGTTCAAAAGATAAAAGGAAGAATATTTACGAGGCTTATGAAATGAGGTACGAAAAATGGTTGAAAACATGTAGAAAGAATGAAAGGTTGAAAGAAGAAAACTTCTCTATGAAGAACACCATCCAAGATGTAGTGAAGAAATTGATGGTAGCTTTAGACGAGCTCAGTAAAGCTAGATTGAAGTTAGCAAGTACCAAAAAGGGTTTGAGAATGCTGAATGGAAACACAGAAAAGTTAGAAAAGTTGATTAAAATTGGTAAGGTTAAAGGAGATCTTTAAGGCATTGGTTACAAAGGTGAGTGCTCCAAGGTCAATGATGAGAAAATTGATATAACTAGATCTGTGCAAGAGGAAACATTGATGAAGAATAGAACATTTGTTCCCACATGTCATTTTAGGTTTATCGAGCATATAAGACCAAAATGCTACAAGTTATTGCAGATGTTGTTTCAAAGAAGCCAAAACCGAAGGACCTCATATCCCTCACATAAATTTCAAAATCAGCCTTTAGTACTAAAGTCCATTTAGGTTAAAAAGGGTCAACTGCAAGCTCTCGTGGTTTTTAATTCGATGAAGGAAACTTTGTATAATGGTTGATATTTTGATCGTGGATGTTCATGTCATATGACAGGGGAAAAGAATTACCTAACCGATTATGAGAGTTGTATGGATGGGCATTTAACTTTCAAAGATGGAAAGAAGGCTTTGGTGATTGGTATAGGAACATTATGCATGAATGGATTGCCTCCCCTCAAGAATGTGCTCCATGTCAATGGGTTAAAAGCTAATTTGGTAAGTATAAGCCAACTCTGTGATGATGATTTGCTAGTTAAATTTACAAGTGATGAATTTAGGGTGTTAACCGAACAAGGAGAATGCATTATGAGCGGAAAGCGATCAACCAACAACTACCACATGTTACAGGTGACAATCACCTATAGTTCAACCTCACATGACAGTAACATTGATTTATGGCATCAAAAGCTTGGGCACGTAACCTATGAACTTATTAGTAAGTTGAAGAAATTGGAAGCTATGAAGGGACTAACCATAATGAAAAAAGAAGATAGGTCAATCTGCAATGCATGTCAAATGGGTAAGCAAATGAAAGTGCCACACAAAAAGGTTAGACATGTTACCTCATCACACATACCTGAATTGATTCACATGGATTTGGTTTGTCTAACACAACAAGATAGTATTAGTGGAATGAGATATTTGATAACTTGTGTTAACGATTATTCGAGATATACTTGGGTATCTTTTTTTAAAGAAAAATCTTATGTTTTCAAGGCTTTTAGAAGCCTATGTATGCAGGTTATGAATATGAAAAATATGGTTGTGTTGAGAATTCAGTCGGATCACAGAAGGGAATTTGAGAATACAAGCTTTAACGACTTTTGTGAGGAGCATGGTATCAACTTAAATTTTTAGCACCTAAAACTCCACAACAAAATAGAGTTGCAGAAAGGAAAAATATAACTCTTCAAGAAATGGCTAGATCGATGTTGAATGGAAGAAAATTATCTATGTGTTTTTGGGCTGAAGCAGTTAATACAGCATGCTACATATGTAACAGAGTTTACCTTCGAAGCATCTTGAATAAGACTTCATATGAACTTTGGAAGGGAAAGAAACCAGATGTGAGTAACTTTCATATCTTTAGCAATAAGTATTACATTATTAGAGACCGAGAACAACTCGGAAAATTTGAGAGCAAAAGTGATGAAGGAATCTTCGTTAGTTACTCAACTCACAGTAAAGCCCACCGAGCTTATAATCAAAGAACAAAAAAAAGTGCTAGAGTCTATATATGTTATGATTGATCATGTATCTCTGTTGAATGATCAAATAGAAAAAGAAAATCCATAGAACCGATCCTTAGAATCTACTCAAACAAGCAACGAGACAAGATCGAATAATTGCCTAAATTTGTAGTTAGTTGCTACTGAGGAAGTAATTGTGCGAATTGAAGAACTGTCAGTTACTTCGAATGATGAATCAACCAAAACACTCAATGTAGAAATTGTTCTAGGAAATGTTCAAAACTCAAAAAAAGCTGAATTGAATCGAGATCATCCCTCCTAAATCAGAAGAAGTCATCATGTAGAGAACGTTATTAAAGATGTTAATGAAAGAAGAAAACCAAAAGAAGGTATAAGGGTTGATTATCGAGAACTTGCGGGTTACTTATGCTATACTTCTTCATTCGAACCAAAGAACGTTAAAGAAGCCCTACAAGATGAGTTCTAGATAGAACCTATGTAAGATGAATTGATTCAATTTGCACGAAATGATGTATGGGAATTGGAACTAAGACCATCAGATGCTAATGTGATTGGAACAAAATGGGTGTTTCGAAATAAAAAAGATGAAAAGGGTAATGTAACTAGAAATAAATCAAGGTTAGTGACTTAGGGATATTCTCAGGTTGAAGGAATAGACTTTCACGAAACTTTTGTACTAATGGCACGACTTGAGTCTATCAAACTATTATTGGGCATAGCATGTATGAAGGGTTTTAAGCTTTATTAGAAGGATGTAAAGAATGCTTTTTTTTAATAGGTTTATACAAGAAGAAATGTATGTCGAGCAACCGAAAGGATTTATTAATTCAGCCCATGCAGATCACATTTTTAAGCTAAAGAAAGCTCTTTACGATCTTAAACAAACACCAAGGGCTTGGTACGAAAAGCTTACATAATATCTCATCAAGCAAGGATATAAACGAGGTAGTGTTAACAAAACTCTGTTTATTAAAAATTTTAAATATGATTTTATGATTGCTCAAATCTATGTTGATGATATTGTGATTGATGCCACAGATCCGAAGATGGTAGATGAATTTGTTGAATTAATGACGTCCAAATTTGAAATGAATATCGTACGTGAGCTGAATTTCTTTTTGGGTTTGCAAGTTAAACAAGTGAAGGATGGAATTTTTATATCGCAAACCAAATA
>JAOQMP010000002.1:5691725-5702073 GCA_027563575.1 Erythroxylum pedicellare
TTATTTAACTAATTATTATTTAATTAATTTTAAATTTTAAATATTGTGATTTTTTCAAAATGAAATATTATTTAATAATTATATATTAAATTTAAAATATATTCAAAATAAAAATTTTAAACTTTAAGATATTTAAATAACAAGGTTTATTTTAATAATTAAAATATACATTAGTAAATAAGTATTTGTTTACACAAAATCTTACATAATTTTTATTAGTAACATTTATTAATAAATAATTTATAAGAGATTAAAATCAAATTACTTATTAAATCAATTTATAAAATTTATTTATCTCTAAATTTATTTAGGGTTAATTACAAAAAATTCCAAACTTTGGTCAATTTTGTAGTTATAGTCTAAACTTTTAAAAGTAACAATTAAATGCTCAAACTTTCAAATTTTTTCAATTCTAACATGCCGTTTGTGTCTCCATTAACTTTGCTGACGTGATTTGTCACGTGCTTCAAAAATCCTAACTATTAATATACGTTAGCTAAAATCAACCCATATAATTAAGACTAATAAAACAACATCGATTAATCACAAAATTAAAATAACATCATTTCAAAAGAGTGAAATCCTTAAATTACTTTACGATATTTAATCCCTTAAGTCGACGTCCCAAGCCACTTTTGCATTGTTTTCAATTTGTCCTTCCGATGTCCCAAGCTACTCTCGCACCAGCAAGCCCTTTGTTTAATCCCTCGACCTTTTGTTTTCAGCTTGTTCTCCCGACATCCTCAACCCTTCGTTTTCAAAATGTTCTCTTGATACCTTAAGCTACTCTCGCCTTGCAGCACACCATCAAGCTCTTTATTTTTTAAAAACGGCGTCATTTTAGTTTTTGTAGTTAAATGACGTCGTGTTATTAATCTTCGTTATGTAGGTTAATTTGGCCGAAGAAGATTAATAATTATGATTTCGGGAATACGTGACAAGTTACATCAGTAAAGTTAAAGCAGACACTAACGACGGACTAGAATTAAATTTTTTTTAAAAGTATTTAATTGTCACTTTTTAAAGTTCGAGTTATAATTACAAAATTGAACAAAGTTTAAGTTTTGTTTTGTAGTTAACCGTTTTATTTATTATAAGTAATAAATATATAAACGTTAATATTAGCAATGAAATATTTTTATTTTTATTTTGATTATCTATATATATATATAATATGAATAAAATCAAACAGGAAGTTTTCCCCTTCTTTAAATGGTATGCAAGGACAGGACCTCCAAACCAGAATCCTAAGAATAAGCTGAAAATAAACTCAGATTAGCTCCGATCTCCATTTTTTGGGTCGTCCAGTTTTCAATCTTAAATTACACACAATCTGTCGCTTCCGACTCCGCCGAAGAAGCATATGCTCTACTCAAATGGAAGGCTAGCCTTGAAAACACATTGCACTCCAACTGATCCTCGTGCCCTCTATCAAATTAGTACTGATCTAATTTGAAAACCGTCCTAGCTGGTGAGTGTTCTATCATATTACTGAGTGGAGTGTCCTGAAAAGTTGTGCTATAGTCCCTAATTTTGTTGTTAACTATTAATAGTGATTATCTTGAAAAACCAAATTTAATGGACAACTTTGCTCACAGATGTTTAATGAAGAGGTTGACGTTATTGTGAAAGGACGTTAAGGGTAAAGGGTCGTTGCAAGCTGCCGTGATTATCATGGGCATGGAGGCTTGTGTGCATTACGACGACTTCGACTCAGAACTTCGGGGTCTACGAAGACAAGGGCCTAAAGAATGTTTCCTGTTGGCTATAAATGGCATACAAGATTAGGACCTAACATAACCTTGAGAATAAGCGCCACCGAAAATAAACTCATGGCCAGATTAGGCTTGAAGAATCCGATCTCCAATTTTTGGGTCGTCTAGTTTTTAATCTTACATTACACAGTTGTTGCTTCTAACCCTGCTGAAGAAGGATATGCTCTGCTCAAATGGAAGGCTAGCCTTGAAAACACAATGCACTCCAACTTATCTTCGTGGCCTATGCTTCCTGAAAATGCTACCAATTCCGGTCATAACACAAGACCCTGCAACTGGCTTGGAATTTCCTGCAATCTTGCAGGAAGTATTGTTAGAATAAACCTTACATATGCTGGTTTGAAAGGTACGCTTCAGGATTTTTCATTCTCGTCTTTCCCAAACCTTGCCTACTTAGATTTGTCAGTCAATAAACTCTATGGAATTATTCCGCCCGAAATTGGCCAGCTTTCCAAGCTCATTTATCTTGATTTATCGACGAATCAGTTGTCAGGGTTTATACCTCAAAACATAAGACTCCTGACTAATCTTCAGAACCTTCTTCTTTATGAGAATAAGTTAAATGGTTCAATTCCTGAAGAAATAGGACAGCTGAGGTCTCTTTCTGTTCTTGCTTTGTATACCAATCAATTGTAGGGTACCATTCGTATTTTGCTTGGTAATTTGAGCAATCTTTCTATACTTTACCTAAATGAAAATAAGTTATCTAGTTCTATTCTTCTCGAAATTGGAAATTTATCAAATTTATTTAAACTTGGCATAAGCATAAAGAATTTAATAAGTTCAATTCCTATCACATTTCGTACTGTTAGAAACTTGATGTTGTTTCCGAGTTGTTTTTGAACTGGTAATGATTAAAAATTGGTTTTGATTGTTGCAAAAATGGAAATTGCAAGAAAAGTAAAGATGACATAGATGTTTTACTTGGTTCGATAGCACAAAGCTATCTATGTCCAAGGGTCAAACTCACACACTAGATTTTACTAGTATCAAGGAAGAAGAAATACAAGAGATTGGGTGTACACTCACACCTACAAGAGTTCTATAAAACTCTCTAGTACCCATTGTAATGTACTCTAGCACTCTCTGTTACTTGAATTACAAAAGTGTAAACTCAGTAGACTTGTAAGTGTATTGATGTTGTTGTGTGTTTCTGTAGCTTGAGCTTTGACTATTTATAAGAGTTTTGGATAACTGATACCTTCAAGTGTGGTTGACTGAGTCTATGTACATTGCATGTTTCATTCACGTGGCTCCTTTAAAACCTTCTGCCTCTATCCTTTGTTTACTCCCATCAAACTCTCATTAATGTTTTAATGGAGTGCTGCGTTTTGATCAAGTAATCCTCTTATGCTATGCGTTTTGCCTTTGCCTTATGCTGTGCGTTTTATGGTTGTGCTTCACGTGCGTCTAGAACATAAGTGGCATATGTAATTCAAGTCTTCAAACAACTCCTTTAGAATGTTCGAGAGTCATTCTTTATTTCTCTTTGCAAGCCTCAGGTGTTTTTCTTCCTCTTCTTTGTTTCCTCATCTGTATTCTTAATCTGTAGTGATTATGTGTGGATTTATGGAGAATCTCATGTGTTTCTTCACATTCTTCCCTTCTTCTTCATGACTCCTCACTCAATTCTTCAATTCATAATCAATTTCAAAAGCCCAAAACCCTTTTTTTTTCTCCGATGTTGTGAGATCGACAGGTAAGCCCCTTGTTTCCTTTCAAGGTGCTTCATTTATCTGTAGAAACTCTTACAGAAAATGAATTTCTTTATTGGAACTACCTTTGTCCCAAAATCTGACGGATTGTTTTCACCTTTTATCTTTATCAGGTTGACCTCTCTGGCGTTGACCTTGTCTCTAATGAAGTGAAGACGAATGTCTATGTGCTTCGACCTCTCATGCAGAACCGGATCCTTGCTCAGGTAAATCACACTTTGACTGTCGATGTGAATATTTGCTTCTGTGATATGAACTTTGATTTCTGTTAATAGTCCCTTAAGCCATATTAGCTCCTTTAGGTCTTCTGTGATAGCATAGTATTCAGCTTCGGTTGTGGATAATAACACTACTGACTGTTGTTGTACTTTTCAGCTTACTGTGTTTTCTGAAAATGTGAAGTAGTATGCTGATAATGATTTGTATTTGTCCTTATCTGCTACATAGTCTGCATCTACATAGCCATTTATACTTGTATGTTTAAGGGCTTCTAAGTTAGACTTATTGAAACATAGACCATGATTTAGGGTTCCCTTTAAGTACTTAAGTACTATTTTAAAACTAACCAATGTTCTAGATTTGGATTAGACATGAATCTACTAAGTAGGCCGATTGCATGTGCTAAGTTAGGCCTAGTACAAATCATAATAAAGATTATACAACCTATACCTACATCATAAGGATATTTCTGCATGTGTTCCCTTTCTGTTTCTATTGCTGGACTCTTAGCAGTTGTCAGCTGTAAGTGTGTGGCAATTAGAGCAGGGCTAGGCTTAGAATCTACTATATTGAACTTAGATAGGACTTTCCTGATATAGTCCCTTTGTATCAACCATAGTTTCCCTTCTACTTCATTCCTTATAATCTGCATTCCCAGTAGTTTCTTAGCTCTCCCTAGGTCTTTCATATCAAA
This sequence comes from Erythroxylum pedicellare, assembly GCA_027563575.1. Taxonomy (NCBI): domain Eukaryota; kingdom Viridiplantae; phylum Streptophyta; class Magnoliopsida; order Malpighiales; family Erythroxylaceae; genus Erythroxylum; species Erythroxylum pedicellare. Next base: position 5,696,129 of record JAOQMP010000002.1, read on the forward strand.
GTTCTTCTTCAAAGCATTCTTCACTTCTTGAATAATCTTTACTAACTTTCCTGTGATGATTAGATCATCAACATACACTAGCATATAGACCACTTTCTCTTTCTCTAGGTCTTTATAGTATAGGCAATAGTCATAGGCATTTCTTTTGAACCTTAGATCTGTCACCACTTTATGGAACTTCTTGTTTCATTGTCTAGGAGCTTGCTTTAGGCCATATGGTGACTTTTCTAGCAAGCAAACATGATCTGGTTTCCCCTTCTGTATGAAGCCTGTAGGTTGTTTCATATAGATAGTTTCTTCTAACCTTCCATTATGGAAGGTTGTCTTTACATCCATCTGATGTATTTCCCATTCATTCAATGTTGCTAGGGTCAGTATTATCCTTACTGTTTTAAACTTAACCACTGGAGAAAATATTTCCTTATAATCTACTCCTTCCCTTCGCCTAAAGCCTTTTGCAATTAGTCTTCCCTTGGAGGTTTTAGGATTAGCTTCTGTCACTGCATCCTTTATCTTGAATATCCACTTACATTCAATCACCTTAGCATCAAGTGGCTTGAGAACTAGCTTCCAAGTCTCATTCTTCATTAGAGAAGAGTATTCACTTAGGCAAGCCTCCTTCCACTGATCTGCATCAGTCCTCTCTATAGCCTCCTCATAGCTTTCTGATGCTCCTGATTCAATTGATTCTGCAACCAAATAGGCATATTCAACTAGGTTAGTCGCAAAATACCTTCTGTTAGGTATTACTTGCCTTGGTTCTCTATGTCTAACTAGTTGATAGTCTTGTAGAGGAGTTTGAGCTTCTGTTGCTTCTTCTTCTTATTGTATTCCCTCCTGAGAGTTGGAATTTGGCTCCAATGTTTCTTCAGCTGCTTCTGTAGTCTGTTCAGCAACTGTTTATGTTTCTCCTCCTTCATATGTGGAGGGTGGGACATAGAAGGGAGTCAAACTGTTGTTTGAACCTAGCTGCTGTAGGATATTTTCTTGAACATGCATTCCTCCATCTTTATGCTTCAGCAGTGGGAATTCATTTTCCGTAAATACCACATCTCTGCTTATTTGAGTTTTGTGAGCTCCTTGCTGGAGGATTAGGACCTTATACCCTTTTGTACCTTTAGGATATCCTAGCAATATTCCTTTTATGGCTTTAGGTTCTAACTTCCGTTCAGTTTGGTGGATGTAAACACTGCATCCAAAAGGTCTCAAGTTAGTCAAATTAGGTTTAATACCAGTCCATACCTCTTCAGGAGTCTTATACTTATTTGCGGATGTAGGTAATCTGTTTATGAGGTATGCTGCAGTTTTGATGGCTTCCCCCCACAATGCTTGGAATAGTCCTGAGGATGGCAGCATGCATCTTGTCTTCTCTAAAAGGGTTATGTTCAGTCTTTTAACCACTCCATTCTGTTGAGGAGTAGTTTTGATTGTTCTGTGTCTTTGAATTCCTTTTTCTTCACAGTAATCATCAAACTCCTTGTTGCAAAACTCCAAGCCATTATCTATCCTTAAACACTTCAACTTCTTTCCTGTTTGATTCTCCATCAAGGTGTGCCACTTCACAAAAGCTTCTAGTGCTTCATCCTTAGACTTTAGGAGATAGATCCAACATTTCCTGGACCTGTCATCAATAATTGACATGAAATATCCCTTACCTCCCATGGTTTGAGTCTGTGTTGGTCCCCATAGGTCACTATGAGCATATTCCATACTACTGGTGGCCCTCCTTGCATTCTTTGGGAAAGGAGTTCTGTGATGTTTCCCTAAGATACATCCTTCACAGAACTTAATCCTTTTTACAGTAGCATTAGGCAGCAACCCTTATTGGTCTAGGTGCTTGAGACTCTTATTCCCTACATGTCCAAGTCTTGCATGTTATAGAATTGTTAAGTTCAGCTCCTTCTCCTCTAATGTTAGGTTGATTTCTGTAGTTCCTACAACATAGTATAGGCTCCCTCTCTCAATTGCCCTTATAACCACCTTACCATCCTTGATGATTTCTCTCAAACCATCCTTGGATCTAATCTTGTATCCTTGCTTGTCAAAAGAACTTTCGAATAGAAGATTTCTTCTAATTCTAAGGACATATCTCACATTGCTCAATGTTCTCCTATTTCCATCATGCATTTTGATGAAAACATTACCAATGCCTTTAATGTTTTGCTTCCCTGCATCAGCCATCCTTACTTTGGCTGACAAGTTCTCAAAAGTAGAGAACCACTCCCTGTGGGGAGTTACATGCATTGTACAGCCTGAATCTGTTGTCAATTCATCTGTTGCAGTTGTTAATGCAAGAATCTCATCTCCACTAGATTCTTCAAGTCTTTCAACATTTCCTGCATCTGCCTTCTGTGCTTTTTTATCCTTTTTTTTTCTTCTTGCAATCTCTAGCAAAATGGCCAATTTTATCACAGTAAAAACATTTCTTACCTTTGACTTTGCTCTTATTCTTATCATCATCATTCTTTCTTTGTTTGCCCTTTCCTCCAGTTTTTTACCCACCTTTCTTTGAGCCATTTTGTGCTGATCTGTTCTCGAATCTATTGTCCAAGAACATCACCTCTAGTTCCTTTTTAAAGTGATTATTATCTATCACTTCCTCCATTAAAGCGTCAAGAACCCTCTTTATTGTTAGAGCATCACCACTAGCATGCTTAACCACCTTTCTGAATGCATTATACTCTTGTGGTAGTGACTTTAAAATCACCACTGCTTGGTGTTCTTCAAAAATTACCTCCCTAGTAGCTTCAAGATCTTGAATTAATTTGAAAAAGTAATCTAGATTGTCTTCTAGGGTTACTGTTGTGTTCATTTTGAAGTTGACAAGATTATGCAGCAATGTCATCTTATTTGGTAGGCACCTTTTAGAGTAGATCTCATCCAATTTATCCCATAACATCTTTGTTGTATTGCATTCTTTCACTTTTCTTATGACAATTAGTGAAAGGTGCAACATTAGCTTGCAATGTGCTAGTCTTGCCTTCTTGAGATTCTTCACAAGATCTTGTTCATCTTCATATATTGCATCTATGGCACCAAAGCACTCATAAGATTCAAGAAAGGCTTGCATCTGTAATTTCCAGATTGCAAAGTCCTCCTTTCCTGTGAATACTTCCATCTCTTTTCCCACTATCTTATATATTCTTTGTAAAGACTTGTGCTTGAACTTTCTTTTGATGGATTCTTTGACTTGTGAGTGTGGACAAAAATGGCTCTAATACCAATCTGTTAGAAACTTGATGTTATTGTTGTGTTGTTTTTAAACTGATAATGATTAAAACTTAGTTTTGATTGTTGCAAAAATGGAAATTGCAAGAAAAGTAAAGATGACACAAATGATTTACTTGGTTCGATAGCACAAAGTTATCTACGTCCTAGGATCAAACTCATACACTAGATTTTACTAGTATCAAAGAAGAAGAAATACAAGAGACTAGGTGTACACTCGCACCTGCAAGATTTCTATAAAACTCTCTAGTACCTACTGTAATGTACTCTAGCACTCTCTGTTATGTCCTTACTTGAATTACAAAAGTGTAAACTCAGTAGACTTGTAAGTGTATTGATGTTGTTGTGTTTTTCTGTAGCTTGAGCTTTGGCTATTTATAAGAGTTTTGGATAACTGCTGCCTTCGAGTATGGTTGACTGAGTCAATGTATATTACATGTGTCATGCACATGCCTCCTTTAAAACCTTCTGCCTCTGTCCTTTGTTTACTCCCATCAAACTCTCATTAATGTTTTAATAAAGTGCTGCGTTTTGATCAAGTAATCCTCTTATGGTATGCGTTTTGCCTTTGCCTTTGCCTTGTGTTATGCATTTTGTGGCTGTCTTTAGTGTGCTTCATGTGCGTTTAGAACATAAGTGACATACATAACTCAAGTCTTCAGACAACTCCTTTAGAACCTTCGAGAGTCATTCTTTATTTCTCTTTGCAAGCCTCAGATATTTTTCCTCCTATTCTTCGTTTCCTTATCTGTATTCTGGATCTGTAGTGATTATGTGTGGATTTATGGAGAATCTCATGTGTTTCTTCATAGGTACATTGAAGAATCTCACTCAACTCAGTCTATTTAAAAATAACTTGACTGGTCCAATTCCATAAGAATTGGGAAATATGACATCTCTTACTGGTCTAAGATTAAGTCGAAATAAGCTTAATGGTCTTATTCCACCTTCACTCGGAAGTTTGAGGAAATTAGAAGATTTATCTCTCCGAGACAACAAACTCTCAAGTTCCATTCCCCAGGAGATAGCTAATCTTACAAAGTTGGGGGTATTGAAACTAGGCATAAATCAGCTCACAGTTCAGTTGCCCCAAGGCATTTGTGCAAGTAAATCTCTCCAAAACTTAACAGTCATCAACAACCTTTTGAACGATTCTATTTGAAAAGGATTGAGAAATTGCCTAAGTTTTGTGAGAGTCCGTCTTGATGAGAACCAATTCACCAGAAACAACATTTCGGGTAGGACACCACCTGAGCTTGGAAATGCAGTGAGACTACAAACACTTGATCTTTCTTTAAATAGATTAGAGGAAACAATTCCCAAGGAGTTAGGAAATTTAACTTCTTTGGATAAATTGATTTTGAGCAACAACAAACTTTCTTGAGACTATACCAATAGAGATGGGGTCATTGACAAATCTCGAATATCTGGACCTGTCTAGAAACAAAATAAACCTACTGATTCCAGCTAACGTTAAAAACTTTCATCAATTGCATTTCTTAAATTTGAGCAACAACCAGTTTAATGGAAATATTACAGCTGAATTGGGTATGTTGACTCACTTATCCCAGCTTGATCTCAGTTACAACCATTTCTGTGGAGACATAACTGCGGAACTATCGAACTTGCAGGACATTGAGCTGCTATATATTTCCCACAACAGCGTCGCTGGTAAAATCCCAGCAAGTTTCGAGCAACTTCGTGGTTTGCAATAAGTAGACTTGTCAAACAACGAGCTTGTTGGTCCTGTTCCAAACATTAAAGCTTTTAAAGAAGCAGAATTGGAGGGCAACATGGGATTGTGCGGTAATGTTACCAGTCTGCTACTATGCGGAACCTCAAAGGAACATAAATCAGGGAAACCAACAAAAATTCTTAAAATTGTCCTCTCTATTATTGGAGCAGCTTCTCTTATATGTTCTTTAGTTTCCGTGTTCTATTGAATTTTTGGCTCCTTTGTTATCCCATATTGGTTGGAGACAATAATTGGGGCAAAGCTCTTACCTATATAAGGAGGTTGCTACTTAATGTACCAAAATACCAAGTCAAAGATTTGTATGCCAAATTTGACTCCAGTTAAATTCCTCTTTTGAGGTGAGAGTTGAAGAGTTTGTCTTGAGTATTTCTTTGTGGGTGTATTGGTGTATTAGGGGATTGGGTGAGAGGAAAATTTGTGTAATTGTAAGAATTTTTCACATAGTAGATTTTTTTCTCGGTGCCCGTGGTTTTTCTCCGATTTGGGAGTTTTCACGTAAATTCTCTTGTGTTGTTATTTTATGATATTTTTGTCTATCAAATATCCTTAGGTGTGGGTTTGGGAGGTCTAAATTTCCAACAATTGGTATCAGAGCCCAAGTGTGTTTTTCTTGAAAATTCTAAGTACGCTATGTGGTCGCAGTTTTGACTAATCTTCTACATTAGAAAAGATTTTCTTGAGAAAGGTTCATTTGGTGCTGTGGAGTTTTGGTGTGGTAGTATGATAGTACATGTCTAGGAAAGTTTTGGCTAAGGAAAGACTTGGTATTTAAGAGTGTCCGTTGTGACCCACCTCTCTTTCCTGGTGTACTATTCATTTCTACGGTAAAATTCATCAAGGCAAAAGAGCACAAGAAAAATGTCAGGAAATAGGGCTTCGAATCCTCTTAGATTTGAAGTGGAGAAATTCGACGGGAGAATCAATTTTGGCTTGTGGCAAGTGCAAGTCAGGGATATTTTGA
>JAOQMP010000002.1:5702173-5722191 GCA_027563575.1 Erythroxylum pedicellare
GTTGGTGTATTAGGGGATTGGGTGAGAGGAAAAATTGTGTGATTGTAAGAATTTTTCACATAGTGGATTTTCTTCTCAGTGCTCGTGGTTTTTCTCCGGTTTGGGAGTTTCCACGTAAATTCTCTTGTATTGTTATTTTTTGATATTTTTGTCTATCAAATATCCTTAGGTGTGAGTTCAAGAGGTCTAAATTCCCAACAATTGGTATCAGAGTCAAGGTGTGATTTTTTTTCTTGAAAATTCTAAGTATGCTCTGTGGTCGCAGTTTTGATTGATCTTTCACATCAGAAAAGATTTTCTTGAGAAAGGTTCGTTTGGTGCGATGGAGTTTTGGTATGGTAGTGTGGTAGTACATGTCTAGGAAAATTTTGGCTAAGGAAAGACTTGGTATTTAAGAGTGTCCGTTGTGACTCACCTCTCTTTCCTGGAAACTTTCCTGGTGTACTATTCATTTATACGGTAAAATTCATCAAGGCAAAAGAGCACAAGAAAAATGTCAGGAAATAGGGCTTCGAATTTTCTTAGATTTGAGGTGGATAAATTCGACGGGAGAATCAATTTTGACTTATGGCAAGTACAAGTCAGGGATATTTTGATTCAGTCGGCGTTACACAAGGCATTAAAAGGTACACAGGTCCCTAATAGCAGTACAGGCAAATCTAGTATGAGCGATGAAGATTAGGAGGATCTGGATTTGAGAGCAGCAAGTGGGATACGACTGTGCTTAGCTAAGAATGTCCTTGCGAATGTGCATGGAATAGCTACAGCAAAGGAGCTATGGGAAAAGCTCGAGGAGTTCTATCAAACAAAGGGCGTCTCAAATCGGGTGTACCTAAAGGAGCAGTTTCATACACTGCGGATGAGGGAAGGTACTACAATTTCAGATCATTTAAGTGTTCTCAATGGGATCGTCTCTGAACTGGAGGCAATTGGAGTTTGTATAGATGATGAGGATCAAGCTTTGAGACTCATCTGGTCTCTTCCACCTTCACATGAACACATGAAACCAATTTTGATTCATAAGAAGGAGAAGATAGTTTTTTCTAAAGTTACTGGAAAACTCTTTTCAGAAAAGAGAAGACTAGGCAGTGGAAGAAATGTTCCTCCTAAAGGCTCAGCTCTGGTGGTAGCTGGATATCGGAAGAAGAACTCCATGAAGAAAAATGTAGTATGCTGGATGTGTGAACAATCTGGGCATGTAAAGAAAAATTGTCCAAGAGGTAGAGCGGGTTCGGCAAGTGGCTCTGGGTTAGTTAATGGAGAGACTGACAATGTCGCTAACATTGTCTCCATGAATGATGATCTTACTCTCTAAAAAGGGGGGCATGTACATCCTTATGGCATGTCGCTAATCCTAAAGTTTCCATGATAGAGGATGTGTTACTGTTAGCGGGTCCACAAGTTTGCACACGGGCATTGGTTGGGCATTAATGCAAGGTGTGCAGTGGAATTTATGACGATAATTGATGAACTTCCAGGAAAGCTAAACATGGGAGTTGCACCATAATTTTTCAGCAAGGTTATTTTCGACATGTGCCGAAGTAAAAGGCTTATAATTGGTTTATTCTGAGTGGGTATGCTTTTATGGTGGAGCATAATGCTATGAAGCATGATAATTCTCTACATTGAGAGTTATGTTCTTTTCAGGAGATCTTCATTAAGGTGAAGCGTGGATGTGGGATCAACCAAAGTCGCCAAGGTGGAGATTGTTAAGTTTTTGGCTCCTTTGTTGTTCCATATTAGTTGGAGACAACAATTGGGGCAAGGCTCTTACCTATATAAGGAGGCTACTACCTCCTTAGTTAATGTACCAAAATATCAATTCAAAGATCTGTATGACAAATTTGACTCTAGTTAAATTCCTCTTTTGAGGTGAGAGTTGGAGATTTTGTCTTGGGTATTTCTTTATGGGTGTATTGGTGTATTAGGGGATTAGGTGAGAGGAAAAATTGTGTAATTGTAAGAATTTTTCATATAGTAGATTTTCTTCTCGGTGCCCGTGGTTTTTCTCTGGTTTGGGAGTTTTCACGTAAATTCTCTTGTGTTGTTATTTTTTGATATTTTTGTCTATCAAATATCCTTGAGTGTGGGTTTGGGAGGTCTAAATTTCTAACTTGTTCTACTTTTGTCAGACCAGGAAGGGAAGCTCAAATAAAGGAAGTGACACTGATGGTGAAGAATTGGTTATGATATTGGTCATCAATGGTAAAACAATGTATGAAAAAATAATACAAGCGACCAACAATTTCGATGACATGTACTGCATTGGAAAGGGTGGAACAGGAAGTGTTTGCAAAAGCGGAGTTATTTCCAGGGAACATTATCCCTGTGAAGAATTTCATTCCTTGGATCTTGGTGACATTTTAGGATAAAAGGTTTTCAGAATGAGATAAGAGCTTTACCAAAAATCAGGCACCGAAATATTGTAAAGCTCCACGGTTTTTGCTCACATCTAGTGTTGTTTTTATAGAGCTGAAGCATAATACATAAATAAAAGAGAGGAAAAGAAAAGGTTTTGTCGTAGAACACCACATTATTATTGATAGTAACAAGTTCATTATATAGAGCTGAAATGTAACAGAAAATCTTAGATATTTGCTAAAGATCACAATAATATCTCTAAACTTATTCCTAAAATCAAGCACTAAATATCATAATCAAATTTACCTAAGATTTGATTAATTTAACCATTTATTTCGTAAGAATCTGTAATTTAAGGGATTTTCTAGCATCCATGACACTCATTTTTAAGTTTATGAGTTTCTGCAGAGGTGTAGTCTGGCAAAGAATCTTGAAAACAACGAAACAGCTAGAGAATTGGACTGGGATAAAAGATTGAATGTGATACAAGGTGTGAATGCATTGTATTACCTGCATCATGAGTGCACGCCACCGATTGTTCATGGAGACCTATCAGCCAATAATATTCAGACTATGATGCTCACGTATCTGATTTTGGCCCAGCTAAGCTTCTCAACCGAGACTATACAAACTGGGCCAGTCTTGCAGGCACATATGGATACATTGCACCAGGTAATTCCCCTTGATTGTTGTCTTTGGTTATTAGAATACAGGATACCATTTCTGTTACTGAGGTCCCTCGAATTAGCAATTGAAAGTGACCTCTATTGTTCACATTTTGTATTGTGCCTGAAGAGTTTGCCTACGCAAACAAGGTAACTGAAAAGTGTGATGTATACAGCTTTGGAGTGTTAGCACTGGAAGTAATCAAAGGTAACTATCCAGGTGATATGTTATCCTCAATGCCAGAAAATGTTAAGGTGGTATTGAAAGATGTGTTGGATCAACGGCTTTCAGCTACATTCCCAAAAGTAAAAGATAAATTGGTGTCCGTCATAAATTGATCCACACGTTAGGCCATCTACGCAAATTGTTTATCAGATTTTGTCAGTCTAAATGTACTCAAATCATATGACGCTTTTCAAGGATGTTAAGGCGAAATCTTCTTATAGATGTCAGATCTGTGGCGGTTTTTTCTGAGATTTAAGACTAATTGAATATTCTAAAACCACATTTGTCTAATCTAAGCACTCAACTCTAAAGCAAACTTCAAACTTCAAAGTGATTTTCTTTGCTGACTTTATCAAGAGAAGGGCCAAATATGATTATGCTAGCCTTTATCTAGGCATATAATCTTATCTTTTGATATTTGACAGTACAACAGCACACTAATCATCTATGCTTTCTTTTCTAGTAATCATTATTAATTATTTTTTTACCCATATAATAAAATAGAGTTAATAGCGATTACTTATGCTAAGATGGAGGAGGTAATGTAATCAAGAATGCCACATGGCAATTTGTGGAGGCCCCAGTGGCTATTCAACTCTCTAACAAATCGCGAGACCTACACTTGCGGTCCTTCGTTACCATTATAATGAGCCAGGAACGTTACCATTTTCCTTACACGATTCAGTGAGTCCTTCCGAGTTCAGAGAGGGAAACAGATCGAAACAAGGAGACAATGTCCACTCTTATAGTTCCACAGCAAGTACCCTCTGTGGCTGATGACTGCGAACAGCTCAGGAAAGCGTTTGCAGGTCTCTTCCTTGAGTGTGTGTGCGCGCGCTCTTGTACATAAAGTTATATTTTCGTTAAATTTCTCTTTTATTGTAAGTGGGAATGTTTTGGAAGCAAAAGGTTTTACAAACTGCTATCAACTGATGCTTTCCTTTTCGCAGCTACTTGTAATACAACCTCTAGTGTCGAAGAAAGCTGACCCATGATTGATAATATACGTACAAGCTTAAGATCTATCAATCTGAATGGCGTCTTAAAATGAATCTGCCTTTGTATTCTTTGAAGTTTAATCATTTGTACAAACATCATCTCAGGATGGGGAACCAATGAGGATTTGATCATATCCATCTTGGGTCACCGTAATGCCACGCAACGCAAGCAAATTCGACAGACATATGCGGAGATGCATGGGGAAGATCTCCTCAAGGCATTGGACAAAGAACTGACAAATGACTTTGAGGTCATATTTTGATTGCATTCGTATTTTTACACAATAACATGATCATGAACATATTGCCTTGGACTTGCCATAATAAAAGGGAAGGGAAAGGACAAATGTATCAAACATGGTGGATCAGGTTATGGTTCTAATCAAGCTAATGTCTTGTACTATATATTGATAATTTTATACATACAAATCCAATTTCTTATCTTCAGAGTTTAGTGACGGTTTGGGTACTTGATCCTGCTGAACGAGACGCGTTTTTGGCTAATGTGGCAACAAAGAAATTTACTTCAAGTAATCAGGTTCTAATGGAAATTGCCTGCACAAGATCATCACATGAATTACTTCTGGCAAGGCAAGCTTACCATGCTCGTTACAAGAAGTCTTTGGAAGAGGATGTTGCCCAGCATGTAACTGGGGACTTCTGCAAGGTTTAATATAAAAACTTCATCTTAATAGACATAATTTTCTTGGAAGTTCTTTGCCATAAAAAATATTTTCCTTGGAATTGTTTTCCAGAGCAAAGTGATTCTATATCCCAATTGTCATTCTGAGAAGAAAGCAACTAATTGGCTTTTGCTTCATGTGTTTGTTGCCCAGCTCTTGTTTCCTCTTGTATGTTCATACCGATACGAGGGAGATGAGGTGAACATGAGCCTGGCTAAGTCGGAGGCTAAGATAATTCGCGATAAGATTGAAAAGAAGAGCTACAATGATGAGGAGCTCATCAGGATTTTGGCCACCAGGAGCAGAGCTCAGATCAATGCAACTCTGAATCAGTACAAAAACGAATTCGGGAATGATATCAACAAGGTAAAGCGAAAAATGATTTTAACAAGATTTCATTTTTCTTTTAAAAGTGACCTTTTTGGTCTATAATCATAAACCAGTAAGCTTGAATGCATATTGTTCTATGTGAAGGACTTGAAAACTGAGCCTCAGGATGAGTTCCTAGCACTACTAAGGGCCACAGTTAAGTGCCTGACAAGTCCTGCTAGGTACTTTGCCAAAGTTCTTCGCTTGGCAATTGAAAGACGGGGAACAGATGAAGGAGCTTTGACTAGAGTTGTAGCTACAAGGGCAGAGGTTGATATGAAGATGATAAAAGAAGAGTACCAGCGTAGAAGCAGTGTTCATCTGGAACGTGCCATTGGCAAGGACACACATGGGGACTATGAAAAGATGCTCCTCGCACTTGTAGGAGATGAATCTGCCTAAGCGTGTCATATTATATATATATATAATCCTGGACTAGTTGTACCAATAAAACAAGGGTACTAACAAAATAATGCTGGTCCAGACTTTTGATCCTTGCGACCTGTGGTTTATGGCCGTCCTAGTTGTTTAGAGTGTTCTATTTCAGTCTTTGCTATGTTTTTGAAGACATACAAGTCCCCTGACGTTCAAATCTTATGATCACCATTGCTATCTTCTTTTGCCAGTAAAGCACCTGATCGTTTCTTCTATTGTCCACACTCAAACCAATTGCCGTCTTGTGATCACAAATCTTAAATCACAAAGCCATTTCTTCGATTTCTCGCATCATGTAAATACATCTTAAACTCAAGCCCGAGATCAATTCTTTGCCAGCTATAGATTTTCACCCAGCCGCTAGGCGATTGGTCAGTCAATGAGCCATAGATCAGTCTTTTCTAATTGGCGGACCATTTAAAAAAGAGAGAGCTAAAGTTATATAAATCAATCGGTTAGTCTCACCTACCGTATGTTTAAGCTTTCCGAATTGGACAAGACTCTATAGCTTTTACAACCTTGACAAGTCTTCCCCCCAAAAAGTCTCGTAACTCTAACCATAGAAGTGAGACAAAGCATCATTTTCTAATTAAATTATACATTGTAAATATCAGTCTTAACAAAATAAACTCTTAGTATTATGAAATATTTATAAATTAATTCTTAACATATTTAAAATTTACTAATACACTTCCTATAAAAATATTAAAATTCGGAATTTCATTCCTATAGTTTTTCTATAAGATAAATAAGTAGCTAATTTTAAGTGAAGAAGGAAATGAAAGCTAAACAAAACTCTGAAACAGATACTTTTCAAGTTACTTCTGCAGGAAATATAAGTACATTTGAAGTTTAGATGAACAAGACAACAAAATAATACAGGTGGCGTTTGCATGAAAACTAGTGGAACCAAATTCTCTCTTCTTTAAGCTCATGGGTGAAGAGAAATCAATTGGTTGCTGCCATCACTTCTTAGTAAACATACATCATTTCCTCAGGAGGTTTCGTGAGAAAATCCTCTTGCAATACGGGCTGGTGCGCAACATCATGTGAGGTCGGACCGCTTCAACCAGTGAAGAATAAAGAGAACCACCCTGCTTTTGAGACGCAAATCAGGAAAAAGGATTCTTTCATGTGGAACAGTAACCCCATATTATTATAATAACGGTCTTAGTTTTCATACCTTGGTAACAACCAGAGCAGACTGAATGACGTAGTTGGCATATGGATCTTGCAACAGTTGTTCAAAGTGTGGCACTGAGAGTAGTTCACAAATGATTTGAGCTCGGCTTTCTTCAAAATACTTGAGACACTTTTCAACTACATGGCTACTAAATTTCTGTGTCGAGAGATGTACGTAGTGCCCTTTAAATTGAGAAAGCAAGTTCGTGACAGCGGATGGGCTCTTCAGCTCGATAATAAATTGAACAACATAGTTTCTGTAACACGTTAAGTATTCATAATCAAAGATTTAAACGAAGCTATTCAGGTACCAACAATATTAATGTCAATGAATAAAAGCACAAACAGAGGATAAAAAATCTATTCTTGTTACATTATGAAATGCTTGTGAATTTCATAATCTAAATCAAAGCCCAACGACAGTCCATCTGAACAAAGGCATTTCTTGGTAGATTTGCAGATAGAAACAAAAGGCCATTCACCGTGCAACAGAAATTATGCGAAACCGGAATGCCAATGGAAATGAGTCATTTTAGAGAAGCAAGTCGAAGGGGAAGGAAAATCAAAAACCAAAAACCGAAAAGCAAATGGCACTTGTCAACACCAGTATTAGAATCTACAAAGGAGTGAAGGAAAGGCCAAAGAAGTGTTGTTTACAACTAAAATTCTTATTTATTAAGTTGTTTTCTATATCGAAGGCAGTGCTATCTGTGAATGTCAGATTAATTTGTTTGCTTTATAATTCTTGACACCTATCATGTGCGCAACCCCTCCCAAATAGCAGGTGAGAAGCAGATCATAGTATCCTGCATGGTTCACTATAATGCACCACATGGATCAAACCACCATACCCAAAATAGCACTACCTAGCAACATATATTTTGAAGCTGCACTAAGCTGGCTACTATGGAAATTACAAAATCCTAAAGTAAAAGAAGAACTAAAACAAATTCACATCTTTTGACAACATATAACGTGCCCTGTATTCGATTCCATATCGTTTTATCAGCAGATAAAGGGTAGAAGACCAATATTGTAAACAGTTGTAAACATTGATGCTTTACCCGAAAGGATCTTGAGCAAGGAGAAGGCCGTTGTTGGAAATTTCAGTTATCAACCTATCTTGACTTTTTCCTTTGGAATGTGCGATGCACCGTTGCATTACACAGCATCCATGCCGATGAGTTGCAATTTCAACACAAAACTTTGCAGCAGCATCAAATATGAACTACAAAACATGATTAAATGATAAACATAGCATGCACCAAAATTTAGCTGGTTTTATGCAGAGACTAAAAAGAGATTTTGAACTTGTATGTTCAAGACCCAGGTACAACTTAAATAGTTACTAAAAATTTCTGAAAACATAGCATTACGCTGTTTGACCACAGGATAGATTTAGATTTTACGGATCCAATGATTTTTAAGACAAAAGTTCGACACATTCTTGCTTTCATTCAAATGCACCACAGCATCAAAACAGCCTTAGTTCAACTTCAAATGGTTCAAGGAAGTTAGTTAAAGGACAGGCTTTGATCCTCTCTACTTACATGATCCTATACCACGTTTTGTTAAAATGGAAAGTATAGGGAAAAAAGAAACACACGCTAAGACAAGATGCAAGTTATTTCCACCCGCGTAACGCTACCCAGGCTAGAGAGAATGAATGAAATTGGTGATAGGTAAACGCTTTTCTCCATATCATGAGCTAAAACACTGTATGATATACAGAGTGGCATGATGATCAGAGGAGGAAATAAAGGCTGTACCTTGTTAACTTCATCACTAAGGCACTGCAAGCATCGCTGAATCACATGATTTCCATTTTGATCCTTTGTGAGATCAAGAAATCCAGGTTTCAGAGCCAGTACTACTAATGAAATTTGCTGCCTTGTCTTCAGAGTCTCTATCAATTTCTGCACCACTCTTGTGCTGTACCATTGTGTCAGGAAAATTTTACAGAAACAGACAAATCATTAGTATGAAAACCCAACGTATGAAAAAGATGGAACTATCAAGTCTATTAACATTACCCGTATGTGTTTAAGCAGATGTTAATAAGCTGTCCTGGTTCTTTGGTAACCATAAGCACAATCTGAAATCTTTGTTCCTCATTGCACACATCCAATAATTTCTGAATTACATAATTACCGAATGGCTTCAACATAAGTTCAACAATATGATCAATTATCTCATCAAAAATTAATTGAACATCTCGGCTTGTTCCCTCATCAAAAATCCTTTGCAAGAACCTGCAACCATTTTGATCTTGTGCCATTAAGTATATGTATCCCTGGATCTCAGACAAGGAACCAATACTTGGGACATTTGGAAGCATGGTAAAACCACTTAGTCTCTGATTGTTTTCGCACATTCCTCCACAAATATCAAGCTTAACGTTTTCTCCCCGTAGGTTTTGTAGGGTGGCATCACTGAAGCAGTTCTTTTTGGCACATCTCATTTGATTCCGTACTCTACTGGAGCAATGACCCAAACCTGTTTCGAAGCCATTCTCTCGGTTAAAGGCTTCAGCGTCAGCAGTCCCTTCAACTGAAAAAATAGATTGAGGAACCCCACTCTTTGGAATTGATGTAGCCTTTTCTTTTGATAGCATACTTTTAGACAGTGGATTGCAAATATTTACATCTAACGTTGAATGTATTAGCCAAGGACAACCAGACGTCTCCATGGTAAGTGTTCCTCCATCAGGATCCGTATTGAAATGTTGTGGACGAACAAATGCCTCCTTAAGGCAAGGGCTACTGGCAGAAGGCTTTGATGTACGAACTCCTCTGCTACAAATTTTCCCCTGTTCCCTTCTCTGATGCAACAAGTTAGTGTTTTGATTATTGCACCAGTCAAAACCACAGCACAAATGATTAGACTGATCCTGGGCAGGAAAAGACCCCATTGTATAGCAAACACCCTTATCAAATCCACCCTGAAAACCATGGAATGTACTCGTAATGTCACCCTCAGAATTCACAGCAAGACCAAAAGGAGAGGATTTACAACCTCCAACATCAAATTCCTCATTGTTAAAACCATATTTTCTAGTATTATGTTGTAGAAACCCACCAACAGAACCATCATCAAAGCTGATGCCATATCCATCAGGATCCCCCTGAAATCCCTTCATCTTCATGCCACCGCCAACGTTTCTTTCTTCTCTGATATTGATTCTATACATATTCTCAGCCAACCCAAGTTCATCTATTTTTCCGCAAGAGTCATGAAGTGATTTAGAATCCAAACATAGTCCATTCCAGTAATAGGGACTTTGATACTTAGCCTCCTCGAACACAGGAGGTGTATAAGGTAAGCCATCCTCAGGTGAGCAACGCCCATTAGAGAATGAACTCGAAGAAGGCGAGTTCTCAGACGATAACATATTAACTCTACTCACAGGAGAGCCAGTGAAAAGAGGTTTAGAGTTCTGATGACGAAGAAAACTCAGATATGGCACATTCTGGCCTTCGCTTAACAACTCCTCACTCCCCTCCATGCTCTCAATAACCCTTTTTTCTCTCTCACCCAGTTTAAACATGATCAAACACAAACCAGAAGCCTACGAAACATATATATATATATATATCAACAAAAAACAAAGACAGCAACAGAAGAAACCAACGTATCAGACATAATATCAATCACAGAAAGAAAAAGGCAACATCTTTAACAAAAAAACAAAACCCCACGTCAGAAATCGACTCCGGTAGGCTTGAAAAGGCAAAATGATTTGGCAGAGTACAAACAGGACGGTATATTACAGTGGGGTGGCAAAGGAATTAACTTTTTCACATTCGGGTGTCATTGGGAATTGGGGCATTAGTGTGTGAGTGAAAGCGAATGAGGAGAGAAAGAGAGAAGGAATGTGTGCAGGCGGCGTTGGGTTCCATTGTCTGTGCTCTTGGTCGGTTCCGACGGTTTTTGTTGTGACTTGTAAGGTTTGTGTACGGACTCTGTTTACACTGACTGACTGCTCACGCTCACGCCATTGAAATGAAGTTAAGTCGGCACTATACACAAAACTCCTTCACTCGCAAGTCGCAACACAGAATTAAAACAACGCAGAGAGAGAGAGTGGTGTGTTTTGTTGGCTGTGCTTTTTAATGGATTAATAAATAAAATCTTAATTTAGTGATATTTGAAAATATTAAGATCTGTTTGTTAATAGTATCTTGTGTATGAAACAGATTACCTTGATTTTCTCACTCCACATTTGACTTTGTTTCATCGCTTCCAAGAGATCCTCAACGTTTTCTTTAACTTTCGCATTTTTTTTTATTTTTGTGATATCATAACACATTTTAACAGTGGTATGTCTTGAAATATATTTTTATGTCTTGGTTGGCCTAGTATCGCGCTTTTGTTCTGCCGTCAAATTACGGCTGTGTCAGTTAGAAAAATGCGGTATTTTTGTATTATTTTGGGATTTTTTTCTGTTAAAGAAACAGCCTAGCCTTTGTTTCCGGGACAAAAGGTGCACGAAAAGATATGTACCATTTACCTACCTGTCCCCTCATTTATCTTTTTTTTCTTTTGAAATTACATCCTTAAATGACACATGCCCTTTAAAGACCATTAAATAAAACGACCAAATTAAACTAAAAATTCACCAAATGCTTGCTTTTAGTCAGTTATGATTTGCAACAATAAAGATCATTTAAGTGTCTTTCCTGGAACGGACTCCCGAAAGAAGAGCCATAAGACCGTTTCTTATCATGGGGTTAATTACGTCAAGAAGAATGATGACAATTTACCAAAATAAAATATTCAAAAAACACAACCATATGGACATACACAATCCAATTAGCAGAGAGTCGTAACTTTTTTGGCATGTTAAGACTCAACATAAATCTCCCAAACCCAAATGTCAGGTAACACATCCCCCTGCTAGGTGTGAAGCACCAACACAAAAAACCAGAGACGCCCTGATTAAATGTCTGTCTCAGACCTAACATGTTAAACCAAGGCAATGGTGCTCTCGCCGCCCGGAGGCTTGCGTACGCCGCCTAGGTAGTCTCGAGACTCTACCTTCCCATCAGCAAAGATATTACTCCCACTCATCTCTCGCATTTTTGCTGTGCTTAGATGTTTCTCGGCGGATGATGGAGGGACATCGCCTTTAAATATATCATTTCCTGATAGCTCCGAGAACTTCTTGTCGTAAATTTTCTTCGCTGTCTTCATCACCTCGTTTGATGCCTGGCCCCCCGCAACAGGATGTAAAATTCAACCACAACTCCAATTAGAAGAGTTCCAATGGATAGAAATACAAATAGCATGCAATTTACCGGTAAAATTTTCTCAAGATACTTCTTGTCCACAATCTTTTCATGTTCTCGTTGTGTAGTTATCATGCATTACTCATCTTTGAGAGTTTGCGTTATGCATTTATTATGTAGAAATTGTAGTATGAGAAGTTGAAGCTGCTTTCCAATCAACAAAAATGATGATTTAAAACTTTTTAAAAGCAGATGCAGGCACATATTAGAAGATTTGGCTGCAATTCTTACATCCTCAGAAGCATGTTCCCCCAGTGTAATGTTTTCTTTCAATGCCAAAGCACGTGTAGTTGCCGGCCGAGGTAAAATTTCAGGAGGGGAAGCAAAGATGTTATGTCCACTAAGCTCCTTGCACTTAGCATCTGAAAGCTGCTTCTGTAACTTCATATCTGACTCACTTTCTAAGGTCCCGCTCAGCTCACGCTGTTTAGCTACCTCGGGCAAAGTAGTAGGCTTTTTAGGTGAAACACTCTCTTCTTCAGCAAATGAAATGTGACTGATTCCAGCGATTGCTTGCTGCAAATCCCAGAAAGAACAACCAGCTACTGTCACTTCAAATTGAAATGGCATAACCCCAACTACTTTTGAGTTGATCTCCAACTAAATTACCTGATACATTCGCACTCCTGTCCTACTATTTGGAGTAGGATCAGATTCCGATGCTTCATCTTCTCCCTTACCAGAAAAAATGCCACTGCCAGTCATCTCCTTCATTTTATAACCTGAACAAGGTTTCCTACAAAAGATGAAAGTGTCGTCAAAAATTAAAAGAAATAGTAATTCCTATAGCAGGAATTCCCACCACGATTTCAAATCAAAATATGAAAAAACCCAACTAAAGTGGACTTTACACTTCAATCCGAGTAACAAGAACATGCTGACTAGCCAAAATGAATTTTCCTAGTGAGGCAATGATAAACCTTATCAACCCCACTGCGTTTAGCATCCGAAAATTTCAATAACCACAGACTACTGATTCGTTGCACTGACCATAGAAGTCGACTGACTAAACATTTGAAAGTAATATATGGTTAAACTTCAGAAACTATTTCTCCATGGACATGAGTTCTTATTCAAATCAACCGCACGCTGAGTAACAATAAAAATTTTCGCAAGGTCTATGATCCCCCAAAAACGACAATTAGACAAAACAATCATCTCAAAATGTCATTAGAAAAATTTCTCAGTCGATAGGATTCCAACAAGTAGTAATCAACTGACACATCTAAACAGAGACCAATGATACCAATGATAATTATCCTCAAAACTCGACAGTATCAAGTAGATAACAAACTATAAATGAAATTAGAGATCTGATCTGAGCTAAAAGATCATCTTTCCTTTTATTCTTTCAAGAAGTCCAATATATAGAAGTTTTACCAAGCGAAAAGAGAGATAGATAGATCAAAGTTTCAAAGATGATCAAACTTAGTAAAAATGTTAATAAGAGATTTTTCTCACTTATCCGTTAAAACCAAGTAAAGAGAACAAGATAAGCTATAAAAATGTCAAAAACGCCGCAAGTTACAGACAAACAGCAATTGAGACGAAGATGGACCAAAAAGAAAAGATATTTCTTTTAGAGAAATCAGTTAAGTTGTTCATTCTAGATCGTATTTGGTGCCAGACTAAAAAAACCAAAAAAAAGGTAAAAAGGAACCAAAAGATGAAGAAAAGCAAGAACCAGATCGCACCGCTTGTTTAAGCTCTCGGTCTCCTCATCCGTGACTTGACCTCCGAAGACCACCTTCCTGATCCCATCCGACGGCTACAAATCATTCAATCAAGAGAAAGATTCGTTATAAACAGGAAATGCAACTAAAAGAAAAGGTGAAGACGAGATTACCTGGTGGGAGCGAGGGGCGGAGACGACGGCTGGGGAATCAGCCTGCGGATTCTCCGACCACGTCAGCAGATCTGCAGTAGAAGTGTGTGGTTTTCTCACGGGAGTACTCCTCTCCATGTTGCTCCACAAAACGTATTGTTATTATTACTCTTCTTCTTCTGTTCACTTTTTCTCCTTGCAGATACTAGAACTGGGAAAACAACCAAACCGCTGCACTTAGAAGTGTTTGTTTGCTCTTCCTGTTACACTACAAGCTGTATGTGTGTGATTCGAAATTAGATCACAGTGAGTAAAGTGTTGGGTTTGGCTCTGGCACTGGCTCTGGCTCTTGGCTTGCTCTTTTTGAAGCAGTAGATGGGATGGATTTATACGGCTGAGATGACGAAAATGACCTTTGCTTACTCTGCTAACTTTGATCTGGACGTTTCAGTTTTTAACGCTAGAGAGAGAGGTGTCCCTAAGACATATGATGAGTAGCAGCTACTCTTGCTGTTCTGTTGTTTTGGAAGCAAAGGAAAAGAAATATTGAAAATGAAGAATTAATTAATCTCCCAATTTGAATCTTTTTACCGCCCTTTTAAATACCCAATATTTATTCAATCAAAAGCGTTTTACAATCTGAAGGCACGGACAGGTGTAGGTTTTCCAGTATGCAATTGACTTGGCTTAGCCGGTGAATGATGGATAACTTTCGATCTTCCCGAAAAGACAACACCAACCCTTCCTAGGTTGTCTCTTTTCTGCAGTTCAAGCAACGGATTAAAAAACAGAGCGCTTATTTCCCAACAACCTGAAAATGATACATTTGGTGCTCGTGAGATGAGTGTCCAGAGTTTTCTATTGTGCCACTGGGAACTTCTATTTTCTTCCTCCTCTTGTGATCCTACTGGCAGAAAAGAAGGTCACAAACTTCTCTTGGTTCTTGGTTTAAGGTCCAAGAAGATGGGTGTCTCAAGGAAACTTGCGCAATTGGTAAAAACGTAAAAGTATCGGTGGAGGCCATTCGCTACTTATGATCCAAGAATTGCATCATTTTAACTTTAAGATCCCCAGCATGTGAGCGATCAGGAAATCTTGTAAAGCCTATATACAAGCTCAATTCCACAAGCAAGCACTTGGTAATCATTTCGTGGGCCAAATTGTTTTCCAAAACAAAAAAAGGCCACAGAGTTTCACGTGTAGTGCTATCAAAGTGTGGACTTTACCACCATTTTTTGCGTGATTTGATCATTGATTGCGTTCATTACCACTAATCTCTTGCATAACTAAAGCCTATCCAAACACTTACTACCTTTTGGATTTTAGCAAAATTTTGTTGGGCAAGGGAAAGGGATTGAGTTTGTTGTCGTTATGCGAAAGAAAACACAAAACAAAAGAAGCCAAGTTATAACACTTGAAGGGTACATTGGTAAAATGAAGTACTGATTTGATCGTTGGAATTCGACGTAACGGTAAAGCGATCCGTTGGAGTCTGGAATCGATAGCCAATAAGCGGAATTTTGCCGTTTAACTTACCCAAAACTCTTGTTGCTCAAAAAGGGTAAAGAAGCATTGAATTGGGTTGAGCAGAGCACGTGCCAAATTGAGGGTTTTGCATCCTCTTCTCATTTCTTGTCAAACTAGGATTTATTAGAATCTGCTTACTAAAACAATCTAAGGAGTCCAGATGTTTCGGATTGGGAGTCCGTTTGATAACCTTGGCGTTATCCTAGAATATTTTTAAATGAGATAGTATGCCATTTTGTTGATCTTGATTTAATACCCAATTCAAAGCTCCACAAGTCATGATCTTTTAACAAAGCAACTTTTTGAAACCAATCAAAGTCATAACCTTGACTCCAGCTCCCAGGTTGTCTTGTGTTCTTTGCTTTTATTTGCATAAGAAACGAGGAGATAAAAAAAAAAAAAGAAGTTGGTTATATGTCAATTATTAACCCCTCTAGACCCTAATCTAATTGACATGGTGCACCAGCCCCCCTAGAAAAAAGTGTTAAAGAAGAGTGTTTGACTTGATGTTGGCAAAATGTGACATCGGAATTGTTGAATTCAAGGTTAAGAAATAGAAATATTGGAGTACACATCAACCGACTGTAGATTTAAGAAAAAGTTATTCATTTTTCAATCAAGCTAAGAAACAAAGAATTTCCCGAATTGGCAAAGCTTAATCACCCAGCAAACGAATTACTTAATACACACAGTATTTGTAAATCCATCCAGCACTTCACTTTTTGTATCGAATTGTCCTAATGTTAAGAGTAGTTGTGGGGAAGTAAGTATACATTTTTTTTTTTTAAAGTTAGATGTGTAATATTCTGTTTCCAGCAAGGTTCTGCTGCAGGAAGTGTGATGGTGTCAAAAAATGGTCCTAAACGTTTAATTCACATTTATTGTATTGTAACCAACTCCTTCAATTAGTTAATAATCAGATAAACCCTGCAACAGAAACCCCACAGCTTGACTTCGACGTGCGCAGTGATTGTACTATTGCTTGTAGATATGGCAGCGGGTAGGGACTAGGGATAGAACTTTATGTTCATTAACTTCAGTACGTGTACATCTTATTATTAAGGCGAGAGCCCACGTGAAAAGATAATAGAAAATCGTACACTTCGTGCCTCGCCACTAGTCTCCACATTCTAAACTTCAAAAATCTTATTATTGAGGTTTGAATATTTAAATTTAAGTTTTAATTTTTATAGAATTTGAAATTGGAGATCAAATTTTGATTGACTTTTAAAGTATAAATTCAAACTTAAACTTAATTAAATTTTAGCATCTAAATTTTGATTACTTTTAAATTCAACTTAACCAATTACTCTCAAATAAGTTAAACTCTAATTAAAGTGTTACCCTACTCACCATTATTAAAAGCTTTTTACCCTATTACTCACTAATAATTATAATTTAGATAAAATAATTTTTTGCACTCAATCCTAGTTTAAATTGAGCCGATATAAATTCAATAAGCTAAATTCTATAGAATTATGACAAAATAGTGCAATTAAATATAAGTTCCGATTAATAGTCAATTTGTGTTTGATCATCATTATTTAGATATTGAGTTATCTAATTTGATAGATCGATTAAGTGTAAGGATAAAGGGAATTATTAACAAATTGAAACTTACAAAAATTGAGCATTTATGTTTTTTAATAGTAAAAAAGAAAAGAAAAAAAAGTTGAAGTATAGTTGAGGAAGTGATGTAAGTCACATCTTTCGTTAAGTCAAATTTTTGCACACACACATGCTAGTCATCTAATATTGTGAATTAGTAATTAAGAAAAAATGATTATCACTGGTTATGATAGCAACAAGTTGAGTTTTTGCTAGCCTAAGACAATCATTAGTGAAGAATAGTAACCCTTCATTATCAATAGCAAAGACCTCAGAATGTTGTTCACCTTATTCTAATTGAACTTCTAAATCTAAACTCAAAATACCTATTTTCAAGATTTACGATAATTAAAAAAAATATTAAAGATGTTGTCTAAGTAGTCATGGTTGAGTAGTCATCACATTAAATATGTAGACTAAAAAATTGTAAGAGTGTAGTAGTTTAGCAAAAATCTTTGATTTACTTCAGTAATTTCTAACACAATCAAAAACTAGAAATTAATATAAACATCAAAATTTAATAATGCAGTTCGACATACTTTACTTACGTCCACGAGGCCCTCATCCAACTTAATTCTTTCACTAACGATAATAGTTTTACATAAGGCTTTATTGAGCCGACACCACTCAACTTTTAACACTATCTTTTGTTCTCACTACTCTTGAAAGAATTTTATATCCAATAGTACGACCGTTTCGTACTAACCTCAATAGAGAATTTTCTCAAATAATATTTAATGATAACGAAACAAAATAAACAACTCAAATGATTAAACAAAATTCAACATAAACGAAAACACTTGAGAAAGAAAATAACTTCCCTAATAATGTAGCTTCATCAATAAAAGAATGAGAAGTTGTTCACCAAAAACGCTGCTGTAGTCTTTCGATATTATCACCAAGATACCTCACATAACAGGAAAAAAAATCACCCACAATCATAAACGTTTCCTCAACGAAATGTTACGAACAACGGAACTATAAAATTCATGACAACTACTAGAAGATTTCGTACACAATTACTCACAACGAACAACCCAAAATTACCACTTCATTGATAATAAAAAGAACCACCAAAGATTCACACAAACATCAGCAAAACCCAGCCTCAATAGACGTTCAAAGTGTAACAAAACACAAATCTAAGAATCGTACAAAAACAACTTCTTTTCAGCTCACTGTTGTCGTGTAAAGATGGAGAATATGTAGCTGTCATCAATGATTATTCAACTCCTTGAAATCATTTAAGAACATCATAATACATAGCAACAATAATCATACACAATTTAAATTACCCAGTTAAGACAAAGCAATAACAAGACTACCCATTGATCAACACAACCACGAGAGAGATACTAACCACACCCAAAATTAATTCACAATTAAACCCAGCTGAAGTCACACCCAAAAAGGAATTCATGGATAAGTTCACGGCTACACACATACACACATCAACATGTGTTTCGTGAATCACTAAAGACCCATCCAACTTTTGTTCCCCACTTCACCAAGCAGTCTTCACACAATTAATTAATAAAAACTACGACACCAAGATGGAATAAGCATCGATGTGAAGTTAGCCCAGCAACCCTTCCATCCTATTGACTACCAACGAGAAGCAGCCCATGGTTGTCATTACATCCACAATGCAACCAACAAGAAACCCACACCCATTCGTGAACAACACACACGGATCTCTTACTCACACAAGTCTCCCTCACTTCATCAAATTTTCCACATCTTTACATCCCCTACGTAATCTACACAAGAGTTCTTCTCTAGATAGAGTTCTAACTCTGTCCAATTTTTCAAGATAGCATATTTTATTCTATCCCACTTTGATTTGAATTTTAAACTCATCATTATTATCTTAGATGTCTAATTATTGAAAAATGACAAAACTAAATAATAAGATATATACCATATATCTTAATGATGTAGACAATTGACAACTAAAAGAATTTATATCGTGATGACAATACACTGCATTGACAATGACTGAACTTTAAGCAATCAACTAATAAGATAAATGATATTCTTTAATTTACTATTTATTTATTATAATTGATATTTATTCATATTTTTAAATGATAGGTTATTTATATACTGGTGTTGTATATAAGTGAAATATTGACAACCGTAATGATAGAGTGCTTAATGAATTAGAACATCAATACCTAGCTTTTAACCATAAATATGGACAATTATAGCATAATTGATATTATGATCGAAAATTTTGAAGAATAAATTATGAATTAGGGATTTGCTAATCAGTGGAAAGTTCTTCCATGTGTGTTATTTTATGTATATCCTAAATTTAATAGTGAAAAATGGGTTGGAGGTAAAAAAAGGAAATGATAGTAGTGTAGTGTATTGAAGTATAATACTAAAAAGAGTTAAATTTTTTATATAAAGTATATGACAACTATGCATTTGGTGCACAAAGAAATTATTTTTAGATAAGATGGAATTTAACTTTCAAAATGTTAGAGTGAACAATCTAGTAAATTGAGATGTTTATCAAGTTGAGACAAAAAGATGATTAAGAAACTCAATTTTTAATGGTCTATGGTAAAACAAACCATTACAATCATTTTAATGTTGTACCCAAGATATAATACAAAAGGATTACATTTTTATTATAAAAAATTGTATGGTGATTTAAATTGTATGATGATCTCAATTGAAAAGATGCAATTTAATGCATTATCATATTGGAGGAAGTCACATGAATCTCATATTATTTTATATTGTCTTTTTTATACTAATATAGATTTGGAGACTATTTTTTTAACTGAAATTTTTTTGAACAAATATTTGATATAAGTATATTTATTTATTGATTATCATG
>JAOQMP010000002.1:5723627-5736051 GCA_027563575.1 Erythroxylum pedicellare
GATATAAGTATATTTATTTATTGATTATCATGTTTTGAATATTCATTTAATATAATTGTTGTAGAATTACGTATAAATTACATAATAAATTTTCTATATATAGATGAATTGGTATGAATTATTAAGGATCCTCGTTATCACTATTAGCTAGCCACTTTTCTCTATTGTTGGTTTGATTTCTTTAACTTTTATTTCTCAACTTACTATTTTTTATGTGATTGATATAGTTTTTTTGGAAATATCATGATTTTATGCATGCTAATAAATAAAAATTCATACTTCTTTCTGTGCCCATTAACTTAACTTCAATTGATTTTTTTAATTTTTTTTATATTTAGATAACAGTTGTCATACTCTTTAGTTTTGAAAATAACAAAATTTTAATAATAGCACTGAATACTCTGTGCATAGGCATATCTTTTGGCCAATTCTATAAAACATTTGTGCCGTATACTTTATTCTTCTATTTTAATGGGATAGTATTATAATTTCAATTTTTTATAAGCTTTACTTTTCTATGGTGGCATAAATACAATGTTTGATGTCAAAGGGTACTGCATGTGTAGAGCTATGATTTTATATTTATGTAATTTTAAATTAAAATTAATCTGAATTTTATATAAAAACTTACGTTAACTTATTTTTTAATTTTGTGTGGAAAATTATAGCAAAACTGCAATTACATTTAGATTGTATTAAAAAATATTGATAAAAATATTGATTATTAATTTATTTAATATTTTCTATATTGGATTTTTGGCTACTTAAAAAATAATAATATTATGATTTTATATCTAAAATTCAAATGAGTAGATATTTAAAAAGAGTTGCTTCCAAATTTAAATTTATTTCGTTGAAAGAGGCGACAGTTAAAAAGACTGGTTTTTAATTTATTAATAAAAATTATTAAATATTTTGACGATAATGATGAAAAGGGATTCAGTTATTGTTCAAACAATTTGCCTATAACAAAAATGAAAGTCCCAAAAAACTCTGGGGTATGCAAAATGGGCATGGCTTGTGTTCACAACTAGTTGAATTTTATGTCATTTTTATTTATTTTTAGTGAGTAGGTTTTAATTTTTTATTTTATTATTAAATAAAATTCGAATTGTTAGATCAAATGATATTGTACATTTAGTTACCACCAAATCAAATGTTTAAGATGTACACATATATCTATATAATAAAAATAAAAGAATATATTTTTTATTTTGAAATTGAAAAGTCTAAATTGCAGCATGTTTCAAAGAATACCGAGAAAGTGAAACTTTCATAAAATATAATTCAGAATATTACTTGTCTTAATTTATATGATTTTTGGACTTTGCCTAATTTAATCAAGTTTTAAACAACGTAAGTAATGCCTTTTATATTTTTCTGGTACCAGAAATATAGGAATGGAATGTTGGAGGTAACGGAAAAGAATTTATTTGAATGAGGGAAGAATATACGTTCAAAGTAAAGAGTCCAGTCAGGTGTTACTGGGCTTTTATCTAATGTTGTTATGTGAGCTAAGAAGCGGGCTTACGCTATGAGGTTTGTATACTACAAGATGAGAAACAAGCTTTGCTCATCATGGCCTATTGGTATTTTATTATGATAACGTAAAATTGATAATTGGAAGTGGAGGTGGGGGAATACGAGTATAGGGGAAATCTGAAAGATACGATCTCTATGGGGACTAGTGATGATTGCGTCTGTACTAATAATGCTACACAAGCCTGGCCCATCTCCCTGTCCGCGGAGCCCACCCACCATCCTTACTAAGTAATTGCTAGGAACCAAATTCATAACCTTATACCAATGTTATTTTAGATAATTTTATAAATATGTGAATGCGATCTTTCGATTTTTTTTTTCTTTACCCACGACATATTTTAGGCGAGTTTCAATTATAAGAATGTGCGATCGTTGGAAACTTTAATCCTACTTGCTACTCTCCTCACCTCCTACAAGGAAAGTGTATTATAATAAAAATACTAAATAAGTCTACCTCTAATTCCCCACGTGAGGGATCAATCATACACGTGTCACGTTTCCCTGTTTTGTTCCCGCATTTTCCGAGGGACAGACGCCATGCCCACACGTGTTTTCTGTATTATGGTAAGCATGACCTCCTTGTGACGTCCTTATTTCCATCTCAACAGAATTTTATAATCACAATATATTCTCAACCGATTTCAAAATTAATTATTTCTCAATTTCAGTTAAATTTTATAAGTATTATGTAATTTCAGGTACTACTTTTCATTATAATTAATTTCCCACGGTACAATTTAATTCTCCAGGGTCGTTAGTTCGACGTTTAAATGTTCCCTAGGATTTGATTCATATTTAGTCATAAAGAAGTGATTTTTGGGAGGGTAAAAGAAAATCTGTGTCCCACACCACACAAAGAGAACAGCAAACAAAACTGAGTGGCTAGCCAGTAGCCACCAGTTGTTGTATACCTAGCCATGTGCAGGGACTCTTAAGAGAATCTCCATCGGACAAAATTCATTTCTTTTTCCTTAATATATACACAATGGAACAATCTGATCCCATTCCCTATATCTCGTGGAGAGAATCGAGTTCTTTCACAGCCAACAGAAAGCTCTATCATAATAAGTAGTTAGATAGCGGCCAATAAATTAAGTGGCATAATTACCACATTCATCTTCTGTATTTTATTCAAATGAAAAAGGAACAATGTGTGTGAAGTGGGGTTCATGAAAATAACAGAAGACCCGCTAAGGCAGACAAATGTCTTGTCTCTGTCAGCTAGAAGCCCATTATATATCGTGACATCCATGCCCAACTTGTGTGTTACGATGACAGTGATAGAGCGTTCCAGGAGGGGATTAACGCAAGTTTGATACACTTAATGGGGACAAAACTAAACTTGTTCAAAGTATAATTCGAGACTTTTGAGTGTTTGAACTAATTTGTAGCGATAAATATCCCATTTTTTAGTTGAAAACAACTTTTAAATAGAAACAACTCTTGATGAGATACAGACCTGCTTTACAAATACTTATTTACCACCATGTTATTAGATGTGGGCAATCTAACGAAATTACCAAGAAGATGGGGGTCTGTTACTTCCAGTTTCTGCTCGATCGAGACTTTGGGATTTTGGGAGCAAGCAAGAGCAGTACAAGGTTAGCTGAGTACTGTTGGACGAGCCAATGAAGGGAAGTCATGGAGCGACTATTTGGTCATGAACTTGACCTACTTTTATAAAACATACGGTTGCTTCTGCTTGTGTTCCCTTCCAAGGAAGGACTTTTCAATCTAGTGGGCTACCTAACCACACCTTTAACTTAAAATGGAGATTTGACCAGGAATAGGATATCCTCCCAACTCTTTTTCTTTACGTGATATACCTTACCTTGCATATTCTTTTGGTTTTAGCCGTTTGCAATGAAGTGCTGAAAATGGAAGTGCTTAAAAATTACTTTCCAATTGAAATTTATCTTTTCATGTTCTTCTTAGAAGAGAAACGAAGGTCCTGTTAGGCATTGATACAACGAGTCTGATGATTTATATACAACACATGTACATAATCCAACATCCAATAATTTTTGAATGGAGGCCATGTCCTACTTACATGTGAAATAGCATGAAATTTTCTCTTTAAAGATCCGATAAAGGATATTAAAATAAAGATGGGCCCTAATAGGTATGAAAGAACAACAAAATATACCTGAATCTCATAACCCTATTTCTATCTATTAGTTCAAGATGGTTGAAACTCCGTAAGGTGAAGAATAGGAAAAGTTACTCAAATAACTTCTTGAATGAGGAAAATGGTTTACAAAACTATAAGAACGGATAAAGAGAAGAGAGAGGGGAAAAAAAAGACTTAGCATGAACTAAAATTTATCAAACTCTTTTGAAAAATAGATCGAACCCAACTCTTATTACTTTATAAAATTTTAAAATAATATAAATGAATGGACTCGTTTATAAAGACAACAAATTAATAAGGGTTAATGAATTAAGTTATATGTATTTATAAAATAAGATGAAGATTACTTTCTGTAAAAAAAAAATCACAAAAACAGGAAAGAGATTAGCATATCTTAATGTTTTATATAAGACGAAAAGACAGGGTGCACCAATTGTATTTTGGCAACTTGAAGTCCAATTATGTCTTCATGCAGTTGCAGTTGTAAATCAAGGCAGAATTGCGAAAAGAGATCGAAGAACATCTATAATAGGAACCAAAACCAATTGTCTAAGACACAAGTTTCTGTTTCTTATCTTTGGAAACGCACATGTTTGCTTCAGGTCTCAAGTTCCTTTCATTATTGCTTATGTATATTGTCTCACACCGATTCAAATTTGAAACGAGAAAATCCTAAACTGTATCAGAAGAAAAAAGTGAAAAAACAAATCCACCGGTGACGATTGCTTGAAAATGATGATCGAATAAATATAATATTTGTGAATGCTATTAAACACGAAAAAAGAATTATTTTGTTACTAATCTATCATGATTTCTTCAAATGATTGTTTGACATAATATTATTGTATATAAAGAACACTGCGACGTTCTTTCTTCCTTCCCAATTTTATATGCTTCAGAACAAGTGGTCTGGAGCTCACATTTTTCATGTTAGAATATTTATACACATATTTAATGGAAATGAATGACAGAGAAAGAGAAAATTTATAAGTTAGTTTTTTCTTTTCTTTGAAAAGAGTAAGTGAAGGGAAGAAGATAGAGGGTGCTTTTTTCTTTCTTGATTCTCCTACACTAAAGATCGAAATACTCAATCGATGCGTGGTGAATCCAAGTCCCACAGGCACAATCACCCTCTGAATTGAGCCTAACCTCATTTGTAGGAGAGCCTATCTCAAAAAACTCTGATATAGACTGCAAATTGTACACTTCCTTTCGGTTGAAACAACAGGAAATTCCAGTTTCTCTCCCACATGACCTTGATAGACTGTAAGAGAGCTGATGAGGGGCAATTGAGTGCGCGAGCGAAAGAGGTGGCTGGATGAGAGGACACAGTCATGATTGCTAAAAACCAGATTATTCTCCGGAGTGGGCCATTTGGATTCCGAAAGAGAAGATGTCACATGTCACCACACTCCTCTCCCGTCTCCTCAGAGATGTCTTCATCACCACCACTATCGTCATCATCAGCATCACCGTCTCTCCCCAATTGTCGTCGTGGCTAATCAGCTATTTTTGTTTCCCAAAAATCAGTCATTATTGTGCGTCAGTATTGATGAGTTATTACTATATGTTTTTGGTACCAATCTCTCTAATTCTCACGCCTAATCATTTCCTTTACCCATTGGAACGGTTCACAAACATATCTGTTCTACTAAATTCTCTTATCTACCTCCTTACAGTTTCTCATTAGTGTCCATAATTACATGATCATGCTTTTATTGTTTCAACTGTATGTGTTCCAAAGCCACTACCTCTTTTCTTGCCTAAAAGATAGACACCATGTGAGGGAAATCTCGGACAGCCAATCAACAATTGTAAGAGTACCAATCATCATTGAATTAATCGGTAACTTTGAGGTTATTATTTTGCCATTGATTGGTATTCTTGAAAAAAAACTAAAAAATTTTAAAACAGAATTGGGTTTCTTTTAAGAGCATTTGATAAATTAGATAATACTTGCTAGACAATGCAAAATCTTCTCCCATTATATCATACTAATGAAGGAAAGAGACGAATGGATCACGGTTTTATCGCATACAGTATAACAACTTCGCTAAATAATATGCAACTTGTCCGGATTGATTCTGTTGTTGTTTTTTAATTGTCGACTTGTCGGGAGATATTTGTTTGTGTTTCTTTTTTTCAAAAAAATATACTACAGTAGTCCTCAGCATAGTGGCGTGGAACAAAATTCAGTTGGATAATGCATTCAACTAATAGAAAATTAGATGCTTGTCCTTTTAAGTCAAATTGAGATCGGCCTGACAAACTCTAAGCTAAGCCAGTCCTTGTGCACATGTTTAGACTTTAGAGGGAGTGCAAACTTTAGATTATATTCAGTTCGAAATAAATTAAAAAAAAAGAACTAATGTAGAAAGAGAAGACCTTTGAATATAGGTAACTCGGTCTGATCTCTTGTATAGGCTTCTATCTCAGGAACTAACTAAAGAATATAATCGAAGAGATACGCAAATAATAGTACGTTTACCAGACATTTTTATCTTGTAGTTTATGGAGTGGCAAGTGGGGATTCCCCTATTCTTTGTCATTAAAATCTCTCGTGTTATACTTATGCCTACTCCTAAGTTGACGTGATGCTGATTCCATGAATGAGCTTATAATAGAGGATGAAGAACTATATTTTCAAGGTTTCTCTAGGCAGAGCTCTAAAATAATTTGTCTCCGATGCTAATCAAGTTAAAAGAGTACTAGGTTCCCACTATAACAAATTGGAATTAGGTGACAATAATGCAAGGCTAGAAATAATACTAAGAAAAAAAGAGATGAATGAAGCGACAAGCAAAGGGAAGTACTTTAATAAAAACTAATTAATGTAGACGTATAGACTTGCATGAATTAAGACACAGGTGCAGAATGGTCACTGCGGAAAGAGAGAGACAACAAAAAACTTCATACATGAGTTAACCTTTTATGGGCACCAAAAAATGTTCCTTTTGACTGAAACTCATCAAAATC
The DNA here is from genome assembly GCA_027563575.1 of Erythroxylum pedicellare. Taxonomy (NCBI): domain Eukaryota; kingdom Viridiplantae; phylum Streptophyta; class Magnoliopsida; order Malpighiales; family Erythroxylaceae; genus Erythroxylum; species Erythroxylum pedicellare. The sequence continues at coordinate 5,730,277 of JAOQMP010000002.1, forward strand.
TCAATGGAAGTGCTAAATGGTTCATAGAATCAAGAACTGGACCACACATTAAAAAGCAGTTAGCAAATCTTTCCCAGCAGACAGAATCTTTTATTAACGCGGCACCGACCTATTTATGTTTCCTCGCTTGGATAAGGTAAGAGGTGGAAAATTTTGCACATGCTGTGGCTATGGATTCCTGTGTTAGGTTTATAGCAGTAACAAGACAATATAAAGCCATGGAAAGTGCTGAAACCCAAGATGAAAAGAAGAAATAGATGCAGCAAGTCAAGTGTGAACGGAAGCACTGATGAAACGAATCAAGTGATAAAATTAACATATTGCATTATATTCCAATTATAAAGAAGAAACGCACGTCTAAGTTATCTATACATATTTTAAACTGTTCTTCTAGTTATGCACTTCAATTAGCATCAATTTAAGAGAGAAAACAGCGGACAATATGATTCCACAATCTAGACAGCCGGAGTGGCGATCGATCGATGCTAAAGGCATAGTCTTTCCTTTATCCTCACTAGCTAGTCATCTGAACAATCATCTACTATTCATCAAAATCGTCACCAATGCCACTCTCATCATCTCAACCATCATATGGTTTGCTGCAGAGACGTAAAGTCTTGATATTGTATTTTCTTTCCCCAGGTACAGAACTTAACATTAATCCTCTTACTCTGAAGGACAAATCCATGAATCCACTGTACCTTCACCTCTTGAAGAAACGTTTTCCAAGCCCTTGTCACTGTCACGGCGGAAGTCAGATGAGGGAGCCGAGTAGTTGAATTTACAGTTATTGGCTCTGAGGGAGTTGCTATGATTATTACCCTCCAAAAGCCTCAGTTGATCTTGACTCCCTTGGTCAGATCCCAACCCATCTTTCCAGCTATTATTATGATCTCTTGGTCGCCTTCCTTCTGTTATCGCATGATGACCTGATAATCCACCAAGTTCTGCATTAACTTGTGTTACCTGGCCTTGGCTCAAGCCCAGTTCTTCAGCTGATAAATTTGCAGAATTATTGACGTTAAGAGAAGGCTGAAGAGATTGACTCGGTAGAAGAGACTGGTATGGGAACATTTGGTTTTGTATACTCATCATAAGGTTTTGCGGCTGCTTGGACAGGCCCCCTGGTTCCGAAGGTAGTGGGTAGTTAATACAATTTGGATTTGAAGAAGTGCTTGTGGTGGCTGAAATGTTTGCGGCAACGGTCGTGTTAATCTTGGGAATAGGACTACCAGTATTAGCGGCATTAACCATGTCATTAGTAAAAAATGATGACGAAGAAGACGGTACTAGTTGGGATTGTTGATGAACCTTTTGCAATGAGGGGCGTAGACGGTAAAACGACTCCATTGTTTCCAGATGATGACCAGACCTCAAACCCGAACCAGTGCCAAAAAGATCAAACCTTCGAGAGTAAGGAGAGCCAGAAAATGGTGGTTCTGGTATCCCTGTGAATTCCTGCACCATTGCTCGGAAATTGGAAGCGTCTGTGTTGAGAACTGTAGTCGGCGCTCTTCTCGATGCCCTTGTCCGCTTCTTGGGGTTTCGAGCTACAACATGTGTGTGATCTGAAGTTTGAGAAGATCCTGCTCCCTTATTATCATGTACCGATCGCAATTGCATAGATGAAAGTGGAGTTTGGTTTGATCCTTCAGCCGTGCCCAAGATTGGCTGAGTCAATGTCAATGATGATGATGAACTTATACCTCGCAGCTTGTTGTTTCCGTGGTCGGTGCAAATGGGATCAGATCTTAGGCCAACTGACGCAACCATATCAAGATTTAGCGAAGAAGAATTGGGATTTAGGTTTGGTGAAGAGTGAGAAAAAGCACCAAAAAGATTTGGAGAAGGATCAAACAGAAGAGAAGGTTGATGTAGGTTTGATAATTGACCAAAGTGACCGCTCGGTCCCAAGAAGGTCGGAAATGAAGGCTCCGGTGCTCTAGAGTCATACTCGTCATCGCCACCACTTGATGATTGCATACTACCACTATTACCAGAATCCATCTTGGAAAGATAGAAAACAAAGAGAAAGACTGAGATAGCAAAAAGATTGTGAAAGTAGAAGAACAAACTAGTTGTCAAGTTGCACACGAGAAAAGCTAAAATCTTTAGCAGTTATTTTGATATCGAAAAGGAAACCCATCAAGTAAAATGAAGGCCGGATTGGAAAAAAATCTTGGAAACAAACTTTCACAAAGTTTCCATATCTTTGAAAGCCTGATCTGAAATAGAGGCAATATCTCTTCCTTGTCTTGCACTAACAGCAAAAGTTTCTGCCAGAACTGTGAAGAAAAAGCAAAGAAATAAAATGCAGAGAGATCTTAACTATGGGTTACTAAGAGAAAAACAGAAAAGAACACAAGAAACACTAAACGTGTGGTCAAAGATTAAGGGACCTTCTCTCTTTACCTTCTTCCTGGAGATTAGGGTTTCCAGAGAAGTAAAAACTGAAAAAGAGAAATGAAAGATAATATACGCTTATTTATTAAGGTTTTGTTACTCCGAAAAATAAAAATAAAACAGAGGAGTAAACTAGCAAAAGAAGATCCTCTAGAGAGTTCAGGGTGGGGTCTCCATCGGAGGAGAGAAAGAGATGCGGTTGGGTGGCAGCGGGTCAAACTCAATGTGAACGAGAGAGTGACAGAAAGAGAGAGAAACAAAGAGCGTCTCTTGGTGTGCTGGCTACTTAGTTAAAGAAAATGTGAAAGAGCAAATTGGATGTGAAACTGAGGTCAAATCAGGTAGTGCTCGCCAATAGGCTGCTGAGCAAAACAAATACGTAGAATTCATTATTACCACCGCCACAATCACTATTTTACAAAATTCTCTACGCACTTCGTATACACAAATACCCGAATTGTTTCAAATCCCACGACATTGTATTTCTTTCCAGTAAAAAAAGAAGACATCCTTCAACTTTAGATGTATGGAAGAGTCGGCTCTCTTTTTTTCGTGTCATCGTTATATTTAATTCTCTTCATTCCTGACAAAATGAATAAGATATAGGAAGCATATGAATGTTTTGCTTGACATAAAATGTTGCAAATCAACTCACATCATGTCATAATTTACAGCTATGTAATTTCTTTTCCTGTTCTCAGTAGTCATCGCATGCATCTCCAAAATATTTAAAATATAGAATGAACAGTAGATTCTTAAGGTAATGATACAATTGGGAATGAAACTGTTAATTTTAAGCAGCAGGCTATTAGTTAGTTAAATTGCTTCATCAATTCTATATAATGAGATCATTTGGTTTGGAATTCTTATTGATGATTTCATTTAAGCAAAACATATAGATGAATTGTTTATGACCTACGGGTGATGCAAATCCTCAGCCTTTGACCGAGTCAAAGCTCAGATATAAAATCCAAGTTGTAATTGATTTACATCAGAGAATCTTCTTCGCTCTCCAAGTTGGAGATGTTTTCTTTTTGCCTTTCGCTTTGTTTGGCTCCAGCATGTGAAGTCTGACTTTTATTCGTATTCAAGCATATCCAAAATTATGAAGTCCTGGACCCTAATGTTTCATTCTTCGTATCATCAAAACATATTAATTACTTCTTAGTTTCCCTCTCTAATTATAGAAGAGCGTGTATAATTGAATTAAGTGGTTTTCATACTTTTGGATGGACAAATCTATCACTGTACACTCCTCATCATACTAAAAGCAATTCAATAATTCAATAATATACTCTCTACTTTATATAATACTTTCACTGGTTACATGCATAATAATCGATAATATACATAATGAGATTACTAATTGTTTCTCTAATACTAATGGCTGTCGATAGTTACTGAAAAGAAAACAAAATAGAAATATACATAGAGCTTTGAGGCAAGCGTCGTTGTCAAAGGCACGCGAGGCTATTGAGTTGTCATCATCTATGTAGCCAAATCTTATACGAATTAGGGATATAGACTGTATATGCGTATGCGTAACATAAAAAATTGTAGAAAAGGGATCTATCCACCTACGTTTGGTCTTGTTTTGGCTTTGTTGAGCTAAATCCTCTTGAATCTACATGTGTTCAGATGTTTAAATTTTCAATGGGAGAACGTACCAGTTAATTTCTTGTTAGCGAGGGGCTGTTTGGTACATGGTTCGTACAAGATACACGTGATTAACTGATTGTATCTGAGCAAATGTGACGTTTTGTGTACTGCTCTAACAAATTATCCACTTGTCTTGTCGCGTTCTACCACTTTGTGTTGGAACAGAAGCACTCCTTCAATTTGGAAAGGCCTCCTTTTTTGTTTTTGGTTACAGTCAACAAGTGTTTCCTGGCTCAGTCGATAAATGCAGTCCTTTATCTGTCAAAACGGTGGTTCCGTTGATAAGTTCTTACAATCCGCATGCAAAAAAGGAACTTTCTTCGAGAGGGCTATTTAATTACATTTTGCTTTTAGATTTGTCTCCGTGTCTTCCCAGGATGTGTCACTATGTTCTCCCCAAGTGTCAGATCTCCGGAACCTGAGTTGTTTATCTCGATTAGAAATGTAAGAGAGTAGAAGAAGTAGGAAAGCAGTGGGAAATCTTTACTCTTCCGGATTGTGTCCATGAAGCTGCAATTTTTATCGTGAGGGTTTGAACCATGAAGCAGAGATGAGTACCAATTGAAGTAAAGTTTGTTGCTTAATCCTCTTCTGCTAGTTGTAATTATCTGGTCCAACTTACGCGCATGGGTTTTTTTATCATTCTAGTTGATCTAGTATGTGTACAGCGTGAAATTAACCTTCGTGGTTTGATTGTTATTGGAATTTTAGAGACCCCCCTTTGAGATCTGAAGCTGCATAACAAGGAAGATGGGCCTGACATTCTTGTTTTGCTAGCCGACGGTTCACCCACTTTTTTAGTTGCTTTATATGGCTTCTGAAAAGATTTACACAATTCCCAAGCTTTGTCTCTCATGTGCAGTTCAGAAAACGTTTTTCGATAGTGATATTCTTCAAATTGTATTGGTACGAAGTAGTTGATTTTTGCTGCTCAAAATCATTCAATTCGGGCTGGGCCATGTACGCATATCAGTATTCTCGTTACGAGTCTGCATTTCCTTTGTTCTGTCAGTAGCTCCATAATTAAGACAAGCAAGAAATAAGAATACCAAATGTGAGTGTGCCGTGTCGAAAAAATAGACGATTAACATATGAGCCTAAAGTCTAGTGAGCTAACAATTGGTTTATGACGAAATCTCACTTGAGCTTAAAGATGGATTTGAAATTTGTAAGGAACAAGTGACAGTAATATTATCTCCCCCATAATGAGGCTTATTTAATTTTAATAAGAAGTTTAGTCTTGATGAGAAATGTTTATATATTTCTCCAAATTGTCTGAGTAAAAAGGGAATTACATGATACTGTATTGAACTAAAATCAGTACGAATTTAGATATCGGTTATACCGGGTTTAAATACTGGTCGATACCAGCCGGTATTTAAAATACTGACAAAATATCGGCTGGTACTGAAAATTAAACAAAATAGAGAGATTTTTCTGCAAAATTTTAAAAAAATTTAAACTCTTTCTCCCTCACTCCCGCCTCTTCTTCCTGTCTCTTTTTTTCAAAAAATTTTAATTAATTATTTTATTTACTTCAACTTTTATAATTATTATTTTTAAAATAAAAATAAATATTTTTATTACTAATAATAATTAAAAATTAAATAAAACTTAAAAATAAATTATTTTTATTTAAATTTTATATAATATTTATTAATGATATATTAATCAGAATATTATATTTTTTAAAATAAAAAATTTAAAAATTAT
>JAOQMP010000002.1:5764207-5778935 GCA_027563575.1 Erythroxylum pedicellare
TTGGATTTTGTTGACTAGGATATATGTGTGGATTGCATTAAAGGCAAACAAACCAAACATATATCAAAGCATCCAGCCACAAGAAGTAACGCATTACTGGAATTAATACACACTGACATCTATGGTCCTTTCGACGTTCCTTTTTAGGGCGACAAAAAATATTTCATTACCTTTATTGATAACTTCTCACGATATGGTTATATTTATTTTCTGCATGAAAAATCTCAGTCTGTGGACATCCTAGAGGAGTTCGTTAATGAGGTAGAATGACAACTAGATAGCAAAGTAAAGATAGTGAGATCCGATATAGGTGGCGAATATTATGGAAAAGTTGATAAATATGGACAATGTCCAAGTCCATTTGCAAAGTTTCTTGCAGGTCGAGGAATATGTGCACAATATACAATGCCTGATACGCCACAACAAAATGGTGTAGCCGAAAGGTGAAATCGTACTCTTATAGATATGGTTAAGAGTATATTAAGTTATAGTTCTGTACCGTTATCATTGTGGATGTATGCATTAAAGACTGCTACATAACTGCTTAATAAGATTTCTATTAAAGCAGTTCCTAAGACACCTTATGAACTGTGGACAAAAAGAAAATCTAGTTTTCGACACCTTCATAATTGGGGTTGTCCGGTAAAAGTAAGGCTGTATAATTCACATGAAAAGAAGCTTGATACAAGAACTATTAGTGGTTTTTTCATTGGCTATCCTAAAAAATCAAAGGGGTATAAATTTTATTGTCTTAACCATAGTACAAGAATAGTTGAGTTTGATAATGCTCGGTTCATTGAAAATGTTCAAATTAGTTGGAGTGGAGAACCAAGAAAATTGGATATTCACGAGAATCGAGTAGAAACTACTCTAAGTCGAGTAGACACTACCACATCAGACATGATCCCACTGGTTGTTATTCCTCTTGTTGCATCACGGATACGCAACATACCGGAACAACAAATTAATGATTCAATTCCACAAATTGAACATATTAATGAAGAACTAGCTAATGATGTTCAAGTTATAAATAATCAAGTGATGCCACAAGAAGTAGCATTACGAAGGTCTGTCAGGCAGAAAAGATCGGCTATTTCGAGTAACTATGAAGTTTACTCACTTGAACATAAATATGACTTGAGCATTGATCAGGATCTAGTCTTGTTCAAACAAGTCTTGTAATGCAACATTTCTGAAAAATGGTTCAATGATATGAAAGAAGAGTTGAAATCAATGGATGACAACAAAGGTTAAGAATTAGTTAAGTGACCAGAAGGTGCAAAGCAAGTGGGTTGTAAATGAGTCTTTAAGACCAAACATAACTTACAAGGTAATATTGAAAGGTATAAAGCCAGACTTGTTGCCAAAGGTTACACTCAAAAGGATGGTATCGACTATAAAGAGACCTTCTCTTTAGTTTCAAAGAAGGACCCTTTAAGAATTGTTATAGCCTTAGTGGCTCATTATAATTTAGAGCTTCACCAAATGGATGTAAAGACCGTCTTTCTAAATGGTGACTTGAAAGAAGAAGTGTATATAGATCAATCAGAAAGTTTTAAAATCACAGAAAAGGACAAGTTAGTGTGTAAATTAAAGAAGTCAATATATGGACTAAAACAGGCTTCCTGACAATGTTATCTTAAGTTTAATGATACCATTACATTTTACGGTTTTGTAGAAAACACTGTTGATCGATGTATTTATATGAAGATCAATGGGAGTAAATTTATTATATTAGTCCTATATGTTCAATATCCTTTTTGATGCGAATAATATGGTTTTGTTACATGATGTCAAGAATTTTCTTTCTAATAATTTCGAATGAAAGATATGGGTGAGGTATCCTATGTGATAGGAATAGAAATATTCTGTGATAGATCACAAAAATTGTTAGGATTGTCTCAGAAAGGATATATCAAGAAAATATTAGAAAGATTTAAAATGAAAAAGTGACAGTTCCAACCCAGAAAGGGGACAAATTTAGTCAAATGTAATGTCCACAAAATAATTTGGAACGTAAGGAAATGGAGTTTATTCCTTATGCGTCAGTAGTTGGGAGCTTAATATATGCTCAAACATACACTTGGCCAGATATTAGTTTTGCTGTTAGAATGCTAGGCCGATATCAAAGCAACCTGGAATGGACCACTGGAAAGTTGCAAAGAAAGTCTTTAGATATTTACAAAGCACCAAGGACTATATGCTCACATATAGAAAATCAAAATCAACTCATCTCGAAGTGATAGGTTACATAGATTCAAACTATGCCGGTTGTGTGGAATCACGAAAATCTATATTCGGTTATATGTTCCCATTGGCTGGAGGAGCAATTTCATAGAAAAGTATAAAGCAATTCGTCATTGCTACTTTCACTATGGAAGCTGAATTTATGGCATGCTTTGAGGCCACAGTTCATGGATTGTGGTTGCACAACTTTATCTTCGGTCTTAGTATTATCGACAATATTAATAGACGGTTAAGAATTTATTATAATAATTCCGCAGCCGTTTTCTTCTCTAAGAATGACAAATATTCAAAGGGTGCGAAACACATAGATTTGAAGTATTTGTTTGTGAAAGAAGAAGTGCAAAAACATAAAGTGTCAATTGAGCATATTAGTACCGATCTCATAATATTAGATTCGTTAACTAGAGGCTTACCGCCCAAAATATTTATTGGTCATGTTGAATGAATGAGCTTTATAGATAAGTTTTTGTTAGCATAGCGTTCTGACATGTATCTATACATATAAGTGTTTTGCTCAAATTGTTACGACACTTGTGAATTCAATTAGAGTCATATGTTTTTGCTCACTTACTTCTTATCCATATTATGTTCTATACATTAATTATTATTTGTGAGATAACTTATCCACTTAAAATTTTATGAGTTGAGTTGATTATATGATACATGGAAGGAATTATGTTGTATAATTTATGAACGCCATGATTCCATCATCTTAATTCAATTAAGGATGACCTGATCGATTCCATGTATTGTGTGCACTTAAAATTTTATTGTTAAATCTCCAAGTCGTAACATAGGTCAAGTGGGAGATTGTTAGAATATTTAATGACCCATGTGACTTATAGTTTAAATCACATTAACAGAACCTAAGATGATGGTTATTAGATATTAAATAACGGGATCTTAAATGCGTTAAAAACCCTTTCATTCTCTCTTTTAAAATGAACCAACATGATGGTCGGTGAAATGATATACATGAGTTTTAGAAACTTATGAAAGGTTATCGTAAACATTAAAAAAACCAATTTACAAAAGACTAAAGGCAGAGAGGGAATAAATTTGTAATAAGAATATCAAAGGAAATGAATTCAAGTTTGTTTACAATGTTATGCATCGATCTTTAATTATTTTTTACAATAGAATGATGGGATCCCCTAAATCGATAATTGATGAAATGCCTGATCTATAATTATAACCATTCACTCAACTCGGTAGATTATCATACCTTTCTTACTAATTAATCCGTTTCAATCAATTTTCCTTTTTTGGTACATAGATCTAAATTTTGAATCGTAATGGAGGTTGCTCGATGTTAAGCAGATAGAAAAAGTATGCAATGTGTAATTTTAGCTATGCTTTAATCTTTTTCCTTCTATAAATTGTTATATGAAGTTAAATTGAATTTTTTAAATCTTTTTTAATTTAAAATTTGAAATTTGAAATATGAATATAAACGCAACTCACTGTCACTCTCTTAAATAGATATGACACCAAACGCAGAAGTGTACTTCCATGTTTGGATTTGAAAAATGTCTGAAGATGGAATAACGAAGATAGGGCCGAAGTTAAAACAGAGCTAGCCTTATGATGTGTATTAATGTAACAAATAAGCCCTAAACTATTTTTCTATAGGCTTGTGGGGAAGCAGCCCAATACTATTTTAAACTAATCAACACCTAACGCTCCGGTACAAACCCGAACTCAAAACGCCTATCACTCAACGCATACTTTCAAAGTTTAAGGAGGACTCGTGAGAGATTTGGTCGCAAAACTCTCGTCAATGTGACGGAATCGACCAACGGTCAACGGACTGTCTTCGTCTCCATTTCGGACAAACATCGAGGTACGTTTGGTTTCATGTTCTGATCCATAGATTGCAGTTGGGACTCTCTTAGTTCAGTATAACCCTAACTGAAAATGACCTTCTTTGTTTGGAGTAGTTTCATATCAACATTTCTAAGAACCTCAACACGCAGCCGTAGCGCAGCAACCCTTCTCTCGATCTCTAAGTGTTTCTTTTCTACCTCTGTTTTTGAAAGATCACAACCTAGAATTACGATCTACGAATACTTGATACATCACCAGCGACTCTCCCCTGAGTTCGCTTTAAAAATCCCAAATTCAACAACCAAATATGTTAAAGACCCACAAAATTGTGATTCTTTACTTTCTTATATGGANNNAATCGGGTTTTCTAAAACCCAAATTCAGAGCATTATTGAAAGGATGCCCACTATTCTTTCTGCAAAACTTGAGCAAACCATTAAGCCAAAGTTCCAGATTTTTCAGGATTCGGGCATAGACCAGACACAGATTATAGAAATAGTATCTTCTTGCCCTACTGTTTTGCAAAGAAGTGTTGATAACAGACTCAGTCCTTCAATGTCAGAGCTAAATAGCCTTTTGGGATCACTTGCTGCCGTTTCTAAGTTATTGAAGTCTTCTAGGTGGATTTTGAATCATGACTTGAGGAAGACAATGGTGCCCAATGTCGAATTCTTGAAGAGTTGTGGAATTAATTCTTCGCAGATTATTGCTTGTATAATCCACTTTCCCCATTTCTTGTTGTCTAAACCAGAGACTATTAAGCATTACTTTACAAAGGTCGAGGAAATGGGCTTAGATATAAAATCGAAGATGTTTCTACATGCCATTAGGGTACTGTCTTCAATGAGTAAAGAGACTCGGGAACTTAAGTTGAAACTCTTTAGGGAAGTGGGGTTCTCAGAAGAAGACATCTTGTTTGCATTTCGAAGGGCGCCTCAGGCTTTTTCCGTTTCAACGAGGAAGCTTACAGAATCGATACAGTTTTTCCTGAATGCAAAGGACTTGGGTATTTCTTTTGTTGTTAATCACCCAGAACTGCTTACTTTTAGCATTGAGCAGAGGCTAAAACCCCGTCTAGAGGTTATTGAGGTTTTGGAAAGTAAGAATCTTCTTCCCCGTAAACCCTGTTTCCATACAATTTTTAAGATGACCCAAAAGAAATTCGTTGGCAAATATGTGGACCCTTATTCATGTGAACTTGGCCTCTCTACATGTCAATATAAGGGGCCAGTGACTCAAGACCAATGAAATCTGCATTGGTCTAGAATATTTAGCTTTGAAGGGAAGGTGCTGTATGGCTAAATATCTTATGGAGAACTGTAAGATCACATTCACTCCCTCACAGTGGAATGCAATAGAGTTCTTCATTTTTCTTGATGTATGATGAACAACGATTGAAGATGATTGCTTTCCTTAGCTATTCTGTTAGAAATTTAAAATTATTACTTCTCTTTTTCTGTTCAACATTTAACTTGCTATTTTGCAATTTGAGCATATACCTGAAAACAATATTTGATTTTGTACCTGACTGTTTCAACTGATTTTTGGTAAAAATGAAATGAAATTCTTTTTCAAGTCGTTTTATTCGGTTCAAGTACTGAGCCTCAGCAATTGTGGTGGTGGTGTTTTTTTTTTTTTTTTTCCCCCTCTGTTTCAGTATACAATATCTGTTTTTATGGAGGGACAATGTTATTTGCCTCCAAGGCTTAGCAAAATTCCAAGCAGTTAGGGGCAGATTATGAATTAACATCTGCAAAGGGCTTCTTTCTTATACCATGGATGAATCGGGATTCTGGATGTGGGTTCGAATGATGAATGTTGATATGATGCCTATGAAGATGCTTGTGGCTGTTGCCAAATTGAGTTATCTCATAATTGCTGTAATGTTGGCTTTGCAAGAAATGACAAGAACTTGGTAGCAAAATGAATTCATAAGTTATCATGAATATTGTTCCAATTACCAATGGTTTTTTCATTCGAACTCTGCAGCAACAACAGCCGTAGTTAAGACACTCCCAAGAGTAGGAATTTGTTCAACATTAGTATTAGTGTGATGAAGTCTATAACCTTTGTGATAACCACTTCTTGGAAAATTATACAATTACGTATCTAAATGAACGTGGAAACGTGCTCACAGCTAACCTTTCGACCCTTTTCTTTTCTTTTTCGGTACATAAATCTTTGATTATGTGAATCTGTAGCCAGCCTCCACTCCAACGGTCCCAGTGTTTAGTGCGAGCATCTATTCGAAGAAACTAGAGTTTACATGTCACGAGATTGAAGTTACCGAAGTTGGATCATTTTGATACTAGTTGACTTTATACATTGTTGTTTGTTCGATTAATCGAACACTTTTAAATCAGACTCACTCAATGCGATTGATGAGTACTTAAAAATCCATTTCATTCTCGTTTATCTTAATAATTTGTAGGCTGGCACCTGATACATAAGAGCTCAGAAAGAGTTCATTTCCACTAGGTAGCTCTTACTCTTGAGAAGTACCTGTATGGCCTCCGCGTAGGCCCCACTCCCAAAAGCAGACATTGCCAACTCCGCATCCTCCACTTCAGCAGATATGTGGGCCCCGATCCCACATGGCCTCACCACAACCAAAGTTGCTCCCTCCACCCACGACCCATTCTTCAGCTCCACACGCGGCGCGTGCCTCATCCTCATTCTCACGCTCGGCACCACCGTCCTACCTGTCTCCCAAGAGCTCCTATCCTCCCCACCCACCGTCGCGATGGCCCCCTCTAACCTGCTCTCCTTCAACCCCTCCCTATCCATCACCACCGTCCCTTCGTCATCTCTGTCCCTCAATACCAAACTCTCCATCTCGCTGTGCGCTCTCACGACTTCTCGGGACAAGTAATGTCTCGCTGACGCCGCTATCAAAGCGCTTATTGTCCACACCACTCTGGTCTTTAAACCGCCGGTGAAATCAACCTCCACGTCGGACGGATCGCTCTCGGAATTTCGAAACCCTAGAATCACGCAACTCTTCAGCGTTCTCCCGAAGACCGCTTTCCACTTCACAATTCCGCTCTTCTCGAGCTTCAAGTCTCCGGTGGGAAGTTCTATTTGAAGACGGCGGATCCGATCGAACTGGGATAGTATCTGAGCGGGAGAGGTGGGCGTTTGGGCGAGAACAGGAGGAGGCTTCTGGTCAGGTAAGAAGAAGCCGTGGAGAGATTTGAGGAGAGATTTAAGGAGGGAGAAGAGGAGTGAATCGGAGTCGCACTCAGCTGAGATGACACAGTCTACTTTGAGAAGAAGCGACTCGGTTTGCGGGACAAGTGAGTTGAACCGTTTCGAAACGGATCGGCAACGGATTAGGGTCTTGATGTCGGAAACAGAGTTGAAGATGAGAAGGACGACAGAGTCTGGTAGCTGATCAAAGCCGTCCATTTCGATTAACGCAAGCTCTTTGTTTCTCCGAGATTAAAATCACAGTGGGTGTGGGCTGTTCAAGGTTTCGAGGATTTCTAGGGGTTGGATGTTTGACCGTTGAAGTAGGGGAAGAGAAGTGTTGTGTTCGTGTGTGGTACCTCAGATGAATTGTAGTTGAGGAGGGCTTTTTGGTTTTCGTTAATTACGATTGGGAACCCCTGATTTGCTGGGATCACATCACAGGCCTCTCTTCATGACCCGACTCGGGACCCACAATATCGAAAGGATAAATCTTATCTACGAGTGCTGTTAACGACGCAAACAAATATATAAATTTTAATGATTCAACTGTAATTGTTTTATTTTCGGTTTTTGTTTGTTTGTTGGCTTTCTATAGAATAATCAGATCATATATCAATAACCAAATTCAATTTGTATATTTTTTTAGATACATATGCATGAATAGTCTATTCACATTAACAAACAATCTGTAGCTAACAAGCATTATCCTTATGAAGGTGGAATTGTAATGGGTTAGGTCTCAAGTAAATAACAAATGCATAATAATGTAAATCCTTATTACTTAATCTGCTATTATCAGGTTCTTAAAGCTTTGAAAATCCTCACTGATTTGTTGGTTGAACTTGCTCAATCAATAATACAAAATAGAGATATTATTAAGCTCAGGATGCCCATGTGGTCCAATTTTTATTATATTTCAATGCATTATAGACCAAATAATTAGTCAACTATATCTGGATACGATTTTGCAATTGACTCTTTCCAATTATGGACAAACATATGATTCAAGCCTCAGGGCAATTAAATGGCACAGTAAACAGAATTAATTGGATAGGCCGAAGGCAAAGGGCCTCTTGGTGGATTCAACTCTAATCTGACCGACAAGGTCTGGATGGTTGTCTCTGTGATGCCTGTGTCCACATTAATGCGAGAGACCAAGCCCAACTTAAATCTCTGAAAAGATGCAACCCGTCCACTTAAAAGGCCGAGTTAGGTGTGGCCCCCAGGAACCCCTGGTGGGACCATAATTTTTCTTTCAGATTTCTAAGTTTGTAATTGTAAACACTGTTTCAATTCTGACCGACACAAGCCCATCAACCTCTAAACCACCCCACATCCACAAAACTCTTCTTCTCCAACCTTCTTTCGGCTCTTGGAATTCAAATCGAAGAATGTGATCCATGTTCAAACGTCAAGGAGGTAGAGTTTGTTACAAGCATGGTAGATGCTTTCGTAAGTCGACCACTTTGCCATAAGATTTTCTTTTTCTTGTCTTTAGGTATGCCAGATGATTTACATTATTCAGGACTTCAGCTTTTAGCAGATAAAGAATTTAGAGAGAAGCCATGAAAGCAAACACACTCAAGCTTTCATTTATCGTTTTTCAACCTCTAACAAGCTCTCAAAACAAAGTCTGATTACAACGATGGAGAAACTTGCTTTTATAGACTGAGCCGTTGTTCTTTGAGACCAATGACTTAGCACTTTTGTCCAGCGGTCCCAGCAAAACAAACTCTAATATTAGATTAGTTGATTTTTATCCAAACAACGGTTAGTTGCCAAGGTCAATGCAATTTACACATGCCACAATCAGCCATTCCAAAGCCAAGTTAACTCCAGCCTCCAATTGTTACAAACACCAACACTATCTCTTATCACCGCTCGCCAAATTTCCATGGCGGAGCGTGTGGCAACTGCTTCCTCTGAATCAATCTGTGAAGGCCACCGTCATCAATACCCCGTTGCTGTTCCACTCCATCCCACTTTTGAGTCTGGAACTTACATCATCCAAGTTCCTAAACATCAAATTTATCGAGTTCCTCCTCTGGAAAATGCCTTGATCGTTGAACAACGTCGGAATCCTGAACAAAGAAAAGGATCTTTCTGTTCTTTTTCGTTGTGTTGTTTTTTCAGCATTGCAATTCCCATAATCATCGCGTGGTTTTAGGCCTATGTTTCGGTCTCCTTAAGCCTAAAAATCCCTGGTTCGAAGTCCAAAAGCTTGTTGTTAACAACTATATTTCTGGGAAGTCATTCCCGTCCTGAATATGACATCACGGTACAGGTTCATAATCCAAACGAGAGAACAGGCATTTCGTACCAGCATGATGGTACGATTTCACTCTTTTTTAAGCAACAAAAGATTGCAACTTGAAGGTTTCCAAGCTTCCATCAGGATGACAAAAGCTCAAGAGAAATTGACACGGTCCTTGAAGGTTTGAAGGATATCCAAACCAGCATGAAAAGCTCGAAACCCAAATTGACCGTGTCGTTTTCTTTGGAGATCATCGTCACCGCGAGAATGAAAACTAACAGTTTCAAAACCGGAAATGCAAATGTTGTCGTCAAGTGTGATTTTAAAGTGGATACCCTGTCAAAAAGCAATCGCGTTCTTTCTCAAGAATGTCAAACTCAACGATAGCTCTAATGGTGCTCGATCGATTCGCCGGGTTATATAAGTTTATATTGATGACGAGCTCCTGAAGTCTTCAATTGTGTTGATTTTATTATGTTTCCTGTTTGACATAAGGTATTGTGAGAAATTCAATGAAGAAAGTAGTTTTCGGATCCTAGAATAGTAACGTAAACGATTAGAATCTGAAGACACTCGCATGCTGATTTTGTGATATGTACTCTTGTTAGTATTTTTTTCGCTTTAGTGTTTCCCTTGTTTCTGTGGATATGTAGATTTTAGTCCAAATTCTTACTTAAAATTATTTCCTGGAACTTTTCTATCAATGTTTACGCATTTACTTAGCTTTCTAAATAATCCCACATTTCAGTTTATGTTGATAGCGCTGAATCATTGATAATAATAATAATTAAAAGCCATCTAATAGCTAATTGATCCCAAAGTATATTATTATCTTTACATATGTTGATGAGTAAATCTGAATGCATGCAGAATGCCGAGTACATAAAACAACGCATTGGTGTTTGTTAAATGAGACGAGCTGTCGACACAAGACAAAAGGAAAGGCAGAGCTTGGCACCGGCGATTTGCAAAAGCTATTGCGCTGGTCAAGCCAAAACAAAAAGATATCATGAATCGGCAATAAATGAGACTAAACGGAACTGTCCTTTTCAGCCTTCACTGACAACCTGAAGCCATTTAATGGGCTCCTACCTAGATAATGCCTTGCCATTGCATGTCATTACCAAGACCAGACATGGCATAGCTCTTTTCAGAGTGGTATTACCACCAAGGGGGCTGCAGCTCACTGTTTAAGTACCTACTCCATTATGGCTCCAGACTGCAGTTGTCTACTTCACTTTCTACCTTATGGTTTTGTATTATTTTGGCATCTGAAGCGTAGTAAGTAACAACATTCTTTTGTAATAAAGGGTCAACTTTGTTGTCGAGAGGAATTTAGATTTGTAGCATAACCCACATTGGCGCTACACGTACTCGTGGAGCATTGAAGAAATGTATATTGGGTAGAATATTTCAGCATAAAGATGGTGTCAATACCTGCAAATACAATTTCTCAAAATAGATAAAAAATGATAACTATATTAGTTAAATGAAATTAAACCTAATTATAATGAGCTAAGACAAGTCAATGATATTCAACGAATCAAACAATATATTTGCTAAATATTTATAGAATATTCTAGAACATTTCCTTAAGTTGGAGTATATATGTCAATCATGCTTAAATTGCCAAGTAAACTTTGGAAAGGGATAATCCCAAGTGAATAAATGAACGACTTGATCATATGATCGAACATGAGAAGTGTATAACTCATAGTTTAGAATGTTATTACTTAGAAAATGACAATCAATGTTGATGTGCGTAGTGCTTTCATCAAAGATAGGGTTTGTGCAATGTGAAGAGCTACTTGGGTTATCACAATATAACATTATTATTACAAATAAATTCATACTAAATCAAGTAAGAGAGATTGAACTCATACTAGTTCGCATGTTGCATCACTATGGCCCTATACTTGACTTTAGTTGAAAAATGATAGATAGTCTATTATTTCTTCAATTTCCAAGAGATAAGACTAGCTCCAAGAAAAACAATATACCCCAACTTGCCTAATTAGAATCAATATATGCAGATAATTCAAGGCTGTTGGATGAAGAAAAAAGAATACCTTGCCAAAGAGAAGCCTTGAAATACATGAGAACTTGAAGAGTTGCATTCATGTGTGAAATCCGAGGATGTTGCACGAATTGGCTAAAGACCTGCAATTGATATGTAATATTTGGTTCTAAGTAATAGTCAAATAAAGAAGTCTTCCAACAAGATTATGGTGTTGACTTACATCTGTTATATAGTTCTCCAAAATCTAGACTTAATCCATGATTTGAATGTAATAGAAAAGATATTGGTCAAGCACTTAGTAGCCTAAATTATTCGAACAAATCTAAAGCATATTTTTGTTTGTTTAACATAATGCCTTATTTGTTACAAGCCACTTCAATACCAAGAAAATATTGAAAATTGCCAAGATCTTTCATGCCAAAAGTGGTGTTAAGTTGTTATTTAATGTTATTAATAAGGTTGGAATCATTTCCTATCATTATAATATCATTCACATAGATACAATTGCTATGAAATAATTTTCACACACATGATTAAAAAGACTATGAAATAATTTTCACATACATGATTAAAAAGGCTATGAAGATAATCTAAGAGATTTTGGTAGGCTTGTTTGAGTCCATATCAAGATTTTCTCAATCTACACAATTTATTATCATCTGGCTTAATAAAACCTTAAGAAACTTTCATGTAGACTTCTCCTATCAAATTTCCATGCAAAAAAGTGATGTTTATATCTGATGATGTATTTGCGATTTGTGAATAACTTCAACTATTAATAGGCACCTTAGAGTGGTAATTTTTGCTACTAGTGCAAAAGTGTTATGATAGTCTATGATTTCTATTCGGGTAAATCCTTTAGCTACTAATCATGTCTTAAAACGCTTATCAGAATCAATAGATTTTTCTTTATTTTATAAACCCATTTGTAATCAATATCATGCTTACCTTTTGGGATGTCTTCTACAATCCAAGTATGATTGAGTTCCAATGGATCAATTTTCTTGTTGCATTGCCTTCCACCTGGTATCTTCGACAGCTTGGTAATAATTTGTCATTAAAAAGAATATATGGATTTAAGAAAAACTTGGTGAGCAAGTGTGATGCATGAATAATTTAAAGCATGAGATAAAAAGATAGACCCTACCAGAATTCATCATTGCCATGACATCTTGAGATGGGACCAAAGACGGTAATAGAGTATATTCAAAATCAGTTAACTTGAGAAATATGTTCCTGGCATGTTTTGGAGCTAGTGATGGTTCCATTTCTATAAGTTATGTTGAATTGTTGTTGGTGGATGAATTAGGTTGGCTCAGGTATGTGGTTTTCTATTTCATGATTAGCCATGGTCGTTAGGTTAGGTTGTACATGATCTAGTGGTTTTTGTGGACACGTTTGAATTTGTGAATCTCTAACGTATAGGTAATGTTCAATAGGCAATGAATGTGATATGTGGGTTGTGATCCTCATTAAAAAAAGGTGAGATGGTATTTAATTTAAAAGGAAATATTTTTAATAAAAAACAACATCTCTCATACTTTCATTGTTTTAGAGAAGGGGTTTTCTGTCTCAGTTACTCTGGCCCAACTCTATTCTAGTTCATCATAACTATTTATTTATATAGGTTTCATATAAATGAATGATTAGGATGGACTGAAACAGAGTAATTTAGACAAAAAATCCCTACTCACATAAATGAATGGTTGGGATGAACTGAAACTGAGTCACCTGGTCAGTGAATCCTCCTTATTGTTTTAGGCCTATGTTTCGGTCTCCTTAAGCCTAAAAATCCCTGTTTCGAAGTCCAAAAGCTTGTTGTTAACAACCATATTTCTGGGAAGAGTCATTCCCGTTCTGGATATGACATCACGTACAAGTTCATAATCCAAACGAGAGAACAGGCATTCGTACCAGCATGATGGTACGATCTCACTCCTTTTTAAGCAACAAAAGATTGCAACTGGAAAGTTTCCAAGCTTCCATCAGGATGACAAAAGCTCAAGAGAAATTGACACGGCCCTTGAAAGTTTGAAGGATATCCAAACCAGCATGAAAAGCTCGAAACCCAAATTAACCGTGTCGTTTTCTTTGGAGATCAACGTCACCGCGAGAATGAAAACTAACAGTTTCAAAAATGGAAATGCAAATGTTGTCGTCAAGTGTGATTTTAAAGTGGATACCCTGGCAAAAAGCAATCGCGGTCTTTCTCAAGAATGTCAAACTCAACGATAGTTCTAATGGTGCTCGATCGAGTCGCCCGGTTATATAAGTTTATATTGATGACGAGCTTCTGAAGTCTTCGATTGTGTTGATTTTATTATGTTTCCTGTTTGACATAAGGTATCGTGAGAAATTCAATGAAGAAAGTAGTTTTCGGATCCTAGAATAGTAACGTAAACGATTAGAATCTGAAGAGACTCGCATGCTTGCATCCGCTTACTGATTTTGTCATATTTACTCTTGTTAGTATTTTTTCTCTTTATTGTTTTCCTTGTTTCTGTGGATATGCAGATTTTTAGTCCAATTCCTACTTTAAATTATTTCCTGGAACTTTTCTATCAATGTTTACGCATTTACTTAGCTTTCTAAATAATCCCACATTTCAATTTATGTTGATAGCGCTGAATCATTGATAATAATAATAATCAAAAGCCATCTAATAGCTAATTGATCCCAAAGTATATTCTTATCTTTTACATATGTTGGTGAGTAAATATGAAAGCATTTAGAATTCCTAGTACAAAAAACAACGCATTGGTGTTTGTTAAAAGAGACGAGCGTCGACACATGACAAAGAGAAAGGCAGAGGTTGGCACCGGCGATTTACAAAAGCTATTGCGCCGGTCAAGTCAAAACAAAAAGATATTATGAATCGGCAAGAAATGAGACAAGGTAAATGGAACTGTCCTTTTCAGCCTTCACTGACAACCTGAAGCCATTTAATGTGCTCCTACCTAGATAATGCCTTGCCATTGCATGTCATTACCAAGACCAGACATGGCATAGCTCTTTTTAGAGTGGTATTACCGCCAATGGGCCTGCAGCTCACTGTTTAAGTACCTACTCCATTATGGCTCCATACTGCAGTTGTCTACTGTTGGTTTATGCCCTACAGCCAATCGTTTTGGTTGTAATTTAGTGACAAATTATTTAAAAGGCATTCTTTATCTTGTACATGTTTAGAT
>JAOQMP010000002.1:5804372-5824908 GCA_027563575.1 Erythroxylum pedicellare
AAATATTAATTGAACTCAAATAAGATCTAATATCTCATATTAGTCTTTATTTATTAATTATCTTATATTTAATTATAAAGTTTCTTAACTTTTACAATTAAGTTAACTTGATTAAAACATATTTTTCCTCTCTTCAATCTATTCTTTGTGTGTGACTCATTATATTCTTAAATATGTTAGTAATGAATAAAAATTATAATTATAAATTATATTTATGATTAGATAAATTAAACTCTTTAATGTATCTTTAATTCTCTAATTAAATTATTTATATCCATATAATTGACGTCTAACAACACATCATGACCACCTAATTTGGAAATGTCAAAATGGTTTTAATTAACCTTTACATACATGATTTTTTCGTATAATTAAATTCTTTCATTATACAATGTTATGATTAGACATAGAGCATGGAATCAATGTCTACTTTATTTTGAGTTAAGTTATATTAGTTCTCTACAATTAACTATTAATTCAATTAATAATATTTGTAAAGTATTTATAAAATGTTATTCCACCTTAGTCAAGGATTTCCCAATCAATACTAATTAAGAATAATGAAATATTCTCCCTAATTACTTTAGAGTGATGAATCTTATATTAATTACTCAATTACCTCTATATATAGTTTATGCTATATACAATGACTACTGACTGAGCTATTTTTTATTAGAACAAATCATAAGTAGTATTAAAACATATCAATCCATATACAAAATAACTTTAGAGATCTCAAGTCAAATGATCACTTAAACAATCATCATAATGAGAATTTTTATAGACCTCACGTAACAACGGAACTTTCACTGAGTTGTTGTTATTTTTATTGTACAGTATATTTGTCATCTTCAAAAATCTTTTATAATCATAGATAAATTTTTTGTAACTACTTCCATTACTTAAATTTAAAACTTTTTAAATTAAAATTTATCTGATCTAGATTTAAAACTTCTCATTTCATTCATACCACACAATCTTACGCAATCTTTTTTTTAGTTTATGTATATAACAAATTTGTAAGAAAATTTTCACCCACCCTCATTTAATATTTAATCTATGATTTCAGCCTTATTCATTATTTCCTTGTTATTAAAGCCATACCTATATTTAATGGCCTTATTTTTACTTAAACTAATTATACTTAGAATCTCTCTTTCATCATACACATCTTGACACTTTTAAACATGTTCCCATCCCCATCAAATTTACATTGCCTCTCTCTAAAAATCATGATCACCACTTTCCCCATCCTAGTCACTACGGTTAAGTTATATTATATTATCTATGATCTATATCTTCGTATGATATTCACTAAACCAAATTCAGCTTTCTTACCCTTAATACCTGCTATGAAATTCGCCTTCCTTACCTTTAATACCTATTATGATATTGATTGCATTTTTCAAATTTCTAACCTTATCTCCTAAAACACTAGAAAACAAATTTTTATTGCTTGTTCCAATAATAAGGTTGAATAATATAGCATTTTAGATACTAATGTTGCACTATGTTGGATCAATTATTTAATCATAGAAATTGTTTTTTTTTACCAAACTTGAAAAATTCTCGAAGGACGTAGTTTCGCACAAATTATGAATAGTCGCAAACGCTATAAGCTTTCTGACAAAAACGAAATAAACAAATCAACACCCAAGATTTGTTAATGCAGTTCGACACACTTTGCCTACATCTGTGAGGCCCTCATCTAGTTTAATTACTTTCACTGGTGATACAACAATAGTTTTACTCAAGGCATTATAGAGCTGACTCACCCAACCCTTGACATTGTCCCTCGTCCTTACTACTCGTGAAAGTAAATCACACCTAATAATACAATCGCCTCGTTCTAACTTCAACAGAGGATTTTATCAACAATGTTTAATGATAATGATATGAAATAAACAACTTAAATAATTAAACAATAATGAACGTAAATAAAAACACTTGAAACAAGAAACAAACAACTTCCCTAGTAATTTCAACTTTTTAAAGAGGGATCGGAAAGTTTTTCACAAGAAACATAAACGTCTCTTCTCCGAAACGTTGTAAACATCAAAGCTATAAAATTCACGATAGTTGCTGGAATTTTTCGCACACCAACACCACATCAACAGCCACCAGAAACATACCCAGTCAACACTCAATTCACTCAACAAATATCATATTATCAACCACGAATAGCAACTTCAACTTCTAGAATTTTCTCACACCACAGCTCACAATTAATAGCCATAAAGATACAACAATAGTTTTTCTCAAGATATTATAGAGATGACTCACACAACGCTTGACATTGTTCCTCGTCCTTACTACTCGTGAAAGTAAATCACACCCAATGATATAATCGCCTTGTTCTAACCTCAAAAGAGGATTTTATCAACAATGTTTAATGATAATGATACGAAATAAACAACTTAAGTGATTAGACAATAAAGAACGTAAATAAAAACACTTGAAATAAGAAACAAACAACTTCCCTAGTAATTTCAACTTTTCAAAGATGGATCGGAAAGTTTTTCACAAGAAACATAAATGTTTCTTAAAGTTTTTCACAAGAAACATAAATGTTTCTTCTCCAAAACGTTGTAAAAATCAAAGATACAAAATTCATGACAATTGTTGGAATTTTTCGCACACCAACAGCACTATTAACAGCCACTAGAAACATACCCAGTCAACACTCAATCCACTCAACAAACATCATATTTTCAACCAAGAATAGCAGTTGCAACTTCTAAAATGTTCTCACACCATAACTCACAATTAGCAGCCACAAAACTAACACCATGAACAATAAGACAGCCACGAAAGATTCACAAGCACATTAGTAAAACCCGGTTGCAAAAATCAATGTTTTCAACCTGCTCTACAACAAACCTTAATAGACATTCAAAACACAAGAAAATGCAGCTCTAAG
Source organism: Erythroxylum pedicellare (assembly GCA_027563575.1). Taxonomy (NCBI): domain Eukaryota; kingdom Viridiplantae; phylum Streptophyta; class Magnoliopsida; order Malpighiales; family Erythroxylaceae; genus Erythroxylum; species Erythroxylum pedicellare. Next base: position 5,807,293 of record JAOQMP010000002.1, read on the forward strand.
AATCATACAAAATCAACAACTTTTCAGCCCACTATTTTCTTGCAAAGATGGAGAATATGCGGCATTAACGACAATATAACAAAAGAAAAGTGGAGCACACACATCAGCCTAAGTTGCATGAAACCCCAATAGAAAAACAGTTGCTCTCACATCCAATAAGCAACGACAGTTACAAATAAAACGCAGCTCAAAAATTTACATAAGTCACATTATTCACCCTAAAAATTTTGCAATAGATAGAGTTGTAGCTAAACACAATTAGCTGGTAGAGATCATCGAAAATCACCTTAGGATTGTCAGCTGCCAAGTCATCCAAAAATGACATCATTCAACTCATATCACATAAAAATCCTAGCCACAATCTTGCTACCATAATCAAGTTAAATTTTTAAAAGATAACCATTATGACATCCCACCTTGATTAGAAATTGAAACTTATCAAACTTGTCTTAAAAGAGTCCCACAAAAACTCAACTAAGTCTAATTATTAAATATTATCCAAAATTAAATACTTAAGATATTATAATATATATCTTAACAGTCTCCCCCTTTTTGGCATTATTTGTCAGACATATAAAACAATTCCTAAAGGAGACAATTTGACATATAATATTGAAGTCACAAACCACATGAGAACTCACAAAAGAACACCCCCTTAATCAGTCAATAAGATCCAAACATAAGCAACTATCTGAAGATGCAAATATCTAAATAAACAATAGTCATCGATTCTCCCCCTTGGGACAAAAAGATGTTAAAAAGTAAGACTAATAGTCACATCTTGCCCTGAATTGAAAAGTCACCCAAAACAATCTTATATCTCACCCTTATGATAAAACAATGTCAAAATGAAGAATGACTTAATGCGATCAATCTTAGCGAATAAAGAAGCATAAAAATTAGCAATAGATGTAGCAGAAGAATCATAAGCACGCCAAGAAGGCAATTTACCACAATTCAGAACACTAGCAAAAGTATCATTACTCACATCAAAGTCATCCGTATACAACTGATTAAATTTAGAAACCTCAAAAATGCATTAAACGAATCATAATCAAACTTAATCAATCTCCTCCTCACATAAACCATATGAACGCATATTACCCAAACTCATACAGCCCACGATATAAAGAGAAACTAAGAAAAACTTTAGAAACCCAAATCATAGCAAATCTGAATCTTCCTACAGATCTCCAATCATGCATCAATTCTTGAAATAACTCCGTAAATCAAAATCCAGAAGCAAAACTTTCAGATCATCAAGCAGAGCCTCATTTTCATATCAAATGTGTTATTCAACAAGTAAAGAAAAACCAAACACACCAATCATCTAATCTAGATGTTAACTCCTTCGAGCCCTCTTTTTTTCAATAAAGAATAACAATACATACTTAAAAATGTAAAGCAAACAGTCCTTGTGCCCCTCGAAGAAATTCAAACCTAGCCTTATTTCTAGTCACGTCATCTCTGTCATTAGATATCTAGTTGGTTTCTTTTCCAATAATAACTGTGGATTTGAACAATTTCTGGTAATAACTCCCTTACATGTTTATTCTGATGTGTGAGGTTTATTGTTTCTAACCTAAGTGTGTTTCAGTAACATGGGTTGCTAGTAGAAATTTAATGTAGAGTGTATGATTTTTTGGTTTTGAGCCCTTTGATATATCATTTATAGTAACTTGTAGCATTTCGACCTTATGTGCCCGATAACCTCACAAAAATGACATGTAGGTTTAAACCTTCGATTCCTCCTTGAGATTTCTTCTTGGACAGATCTGGTTGTGCCATTATTCTCATCATTAAACTTAGAACTTTCACCTTATAACTAATACCTTAGAGGTCTCCTCTAATCTTACCAATTTTCAACAATTGTTCTAATTTTTCTATACCTCCATTTAGCATCCTTATTCCTTTCTACATGCTGACCAACTTCAAATTTGTTTCTCCAAGCTCATCTAATGTAGACAACAACTTCTTCTCTAGATCTTGAATGGTGTTCTTCATGGAGAGGTTTTCCTTCTTTAGCTTTTCAGTTTTCTTGTATGTTTGCACCCATTTTGCATACATTAATTCGTAGGCTTTATAGATATCCTCCCTTTTGTCACCAAAACCACTGTCATCACTGTCATAATCTGAGGTTCGACTTTGAGCTTATTCATCTGCATTTTTTCTAGAATTTTCTTATTTATCCACGTTTTTATCATCAGTTTCTTTCTTCTTGGTTGTTGTTAAGCAAGCAACTGGACTTTTACCATATAAAGCAACTAACACAACACTACCTACAACTTCTTCTTCACTACCATACCTACTTTCAGTTTCATTCTCACTCCAAATGCTTGTATAGGACTTCCCTTTTCTCTTTTTCAAGGCGTTAACACATTTTGCTTGCATATATCTGAAGCCTTGACACTCATGATATTGAATTTTCTTCACTTTTCTTTCATCCTTTTGATTTTAGCTTGTTGTTTGAAGTGGCTATTTGATGAACTCTCACCATTTTGCCTAAACTTGGGTCTATCCTTCTTCACTTTCTTTAACAACTTGCTAAAATTTCTTATCAATATCTCCATATCCTCATTCTCATCGGATTCATCTTCGAAGTCATTTACGGCTTTACCAATCTCGGCTTGCAATGTCAATCCTTTGTTCCTCTCTTGTTTGCCTTTTAACAAATTCATCTCAAAATTGGTAAGAATTTCAATTACCTTATCTAATGACAATTCATTGATATCATGAGCTTCCTCGTTTGCTGCAATTTTCGATATGAACCTAAGAGGAAACAATCTCAATGTCTTCTTAACGAGTTTTAGGTTAAAGTACTTCTTCCCAAGTTGATGTGCTTGGTTTGTTATGTCACACAATCTCTCATGGAAGTTTCCAATGGTTTTACTCTCATACATCTTTAGCTCTTCAAATCTTACGGCCAACATTTGAAGTTTTGAGGTTATCACAGATTTCAATCCCTTATGTATAGTTTGCAAAGTATGCCATACTTTTTTGTCGATTCACAAGCTGATATAATAGCAAAACAACCTTCATCAACTGCATTGAAGATGGCGTGCAAGGCTTGAGAATTTCTAAGCGCTCTCTCTTCTTCATCCTTTGTCAGATGCATCTTTAAGCATTGCTTCTCCCTTTTCACCAGTCGTCACTGGATGTGTCCAACCATTTAAAATCGAGCTTTTTGCTTTTGTTTTTTGTGCCTAGATGAATACTCTCATATGTGATTTCCATATAGGATAATTTGAACCATCTAACAATGGTGGCCTGACGATTGATGCCCCTTCTCTTATAACCATAATTATGAAACACAGATTTGCAACAACTTGATGTCCTAAGTTCTGATCCGGTGACTTAATTTGATACCAATTGAAAAATTCTCCAAGGTTTTATTTTGCATAAATTATGAGTGGTTGCAGTCGCTATAAACTTTTTAACAAAAATGAAAACAAAAAAATAAAAATAAAATAAACAAATCAACACCTGAGATTTATTAATACAGTTCGATACACCTCATCTACGCCTGCAAGGCCCTCACCCGACTTAATTACTTTCACCTATGATACAACAATAGAAGGAATTACAGAGCCAACTCACCTAACCCTTGACACTGTCCCTCGTCCTTACTACCCATGAGAGTAAATCACACTCAATAGTACAACCATCTCGTACTAACTTCAATAGAAGATTTTCTCAACAATTTTTAATGATAATGACATGAAATAAATAGTTCAAGTGATTAAACAATAAAGAATGTAATCAAAAACACTTGAAACAAAAAACAAACAACTTCCCTAGTAATTCTAGCTACTTCAAAAAGAGATCGAAAAGTTGTTCACCAAGAAACATAAACGTTTCTTCTCCGAAATGTTGTAAACATCAGAGCTACAAAATTCACGACGGTTGCTGGAATTTTTCTCACACCAACACCACTATCAACAGCCACCAGAAACATACCCAATCAACACTCAATCCACTCAACAAACATCACACTATCGACCAAGAATAATAGCTGCAACTGTTAGAATTTTCTCACACCACAACTCACAATCAGTAGCCACAAAACTAACATCATGAACAATAAGACATCCACGAAAGATTGCTACACACATCAGCAAAACCCAGCTACAAAAATGAACACTTTCAACTTGCTGCAACCCACCTTAATAGATGTTCAAAGCACAAGAAAATGCAACTCTAAGAATCACACAAAATTAACAATTTTTTAGCCCACTATTGTCATGCAAAGATGGAGAATATGCAGCCTTAACAACAACATAACAAAAGAAAAGTGGAGCATACACAAATTAGCCTAGGTTGTATGAAACCCCAATAGAAAAACAACTGCTCCCTCATCCAATAAGCAATGGCAATTACAAATAAAACACAGCTAAAAAATCTACACAAGTCACGTAATTCAACCTACAAAAGTTTGCAACAAATAGAGTTGTAGCTAAATACAATTAGCTGGTAGAGATCACCTTAGGAATCTCAGCTGTCAATTCATCCTAAAACAACACCATTAAGCCCATATCACCTATGAATCTCAACCACAATCTTGTTACCATAATCAAGTTAAATTTTCATAAGATAACCATTATCACATCCCATCTTGATTAGAATTTGAAACTTATCAAACTTGTCTTGGAAGAATCCTACAAAAACTTAACTAAGTCTAATTATCAAATAATGTCCAAAATTAAATAATTAAAATATTATAATTTATATCTTAACAAAACCCATCCTATGGTGTGATAATATTGGTGATATCATGATAATGTCTCTTGTTCACGCACTAAACACTTTAAAATCAACATTCATTTTATTCATAACTTGGTTCTTAAGAAAGCTCTCTTTATCAACAATATTCATTTTTAATAAAACTTTGATATTATGACTAAAGCCTTAATTTCATCATCAATTTGATAACTGAGATTGGTATCTGTTTTTAATTTGTATTAATGTTAGATATAAGAGTTAAATACTAATCCTTATCCCATCTTGTACATTAGATTAGCCTACCTTACAAATTAAATAAGTTACTTTGTGTTTATCTTTAATTAAATTTTCTCTCAATTGATTATGTATAAAAAGGCACCATAGTACATTACACAATAAATACAATTCAGTTTTTCTAGTCAAAACTCTTTTTATAAAATACATTTATTTCTAATTTCTAATTAAACTTCAATTTTAATTAACTTGAACATGTAGAATCAGAGAATAGGTTCTTTTTATATCAAGATATTATGCTTTTAAGATTATAAAGTAAACTGCTAAAAAGGTGACATGGATATATAACATTAACTACAAGTGTTAACCCTTTTCATCTTTTATAATAGATATGGATAGCCTCAAAAGTACTTATTTCTCGGACTTGCAAATGTTTCATGACTCAACTCTTAAACATCATCGTGGTTTATATATATTTGTGATGATTCAAATTCTCTTACATTTATTGAAATTCAAATAGCTATATTAATATAAGCCGAAACAGAAAGCAAATGTTGCTGGCGACAATTATGAAAACGGAATAAACGGCCAACTGAAAAAACTGCCACACTAGAGAATACTGCCAGGACAAAGAGAGAGGACTTACGATTGCGAGACATTTGGCCTTGGGGGCCCCCGGACAAACAAGGAAGAGAAAACCAGACGTGGCAGAAAAGGGAATCTCCTAATTATATTGTTAATTTATTAGTTATGCTTTTATAGGATGCGACATGCCAATACCAATGTAAGCTTGGCAACGATTGAAGAAAGGGTCCACAAATCATGCCCATTTAGTGCTTCACCCACTCACCCCCACCCACCCACTATCTTCCACTAATGTGTTTATCCTCCTCTTTGTTTCTTTTTCTCAAGATTTTTTGAGGATTTGATATTCTTAATAAGTGGGGCATCAAGAGAACTTGAAGACTTGCCATCAAAAGGGACTACTTCGATTGCATGCTATGGACTAGGGAGTATTTTGTAGGGTTTATGGTTTAAAGATGCAACAACGCGAAGGGTTGGCGTATATCTTTAGCTTGTTTACTTCTTGCTTTTAGTGGGATTAGAAAGCCAAGGAAGATTCACACAATCTTTGTAATTCCACGTTTTGTAATCCGAATATGTAGCTATATTGGTGGATTAAAGTGAATGTTATTCCCTAATTGGATCAAACGAATAACGCAGATTGCTCACTTCGGTTCTCTTATGGAAGATCATGAATATGACACAAAAAGTCGATTTTGGAATTTTTAGATTACAAATTTTTAGCTATAATCGTAGTTATAAACTCCATTGACTCTTCTCTTTATGGACTTCTAATTAACTAGGAAAAATTATCAACTAATTGTACTTAGAGGGATGTAAACTTGATACTAAAACATAATTATTGGCATCTTAGACAAAGTAAAATCATTGATCCCACTCATTTGCCAGGATTAGCTTAGTTGGATTCTTTAAAAAGAACAAGGGCATCAACTTCACTTGATTTTATTAAGGTGACTCTTTTGCTCCCTGATAATCACCAAGTGGTTATTATTAGCTCAAACAATACATGTTATCTTGTTCGTCCTATAATTGTACCTTTACCTTTTATTCTATTCACCTCATTATCTCACTTTGACCATTTTCATATGCTGCATATATTATTAAGAGCACCCAAGAGTAAAAATTTTTCTTTTAGTTTAGGAATATTTTTATATAATACAAAAGAATGTAACTTGTTTGTGATCATCATCTTATTTATTAAAATCAGAAGGCATTTTGGAAGTAAATAGGTAAATTTACAAATTAACATTCATAACTCCATTTTTAGGTGTAGGTAATAGTCGAACAATGCCTTGAGGGACATGATTTACAATTACACATAAAATTCTAAATCAAAATGATGCATAATTTGGGAACATATTTTCTGTTCTTCCTACTCTATTTCTCTCTATTTCTTTACAATTTTATTCTTGTAATAAATTGGACAGACGGGATTGCTTAAACATGGGAATTACATAAAACAGATGATCTGTTACGGCACAATTAGACAATTATTTTGAATTTGAACACCCTAGAAATCAACACGTTCTCCAATAAAACTGAAGTTAAGGGGAGGAAGCCAAAAACTTGCGATTTGATTGATTTGATCAGGAACTTACTAAATGATTCTTGATTAGATTCGTATCTGTAGAATAACTTATATTTATATTATATAGTTTAGAATATTGTACTATAGAGAGTAGTGTACTGTAGCTGTAAATAGTTTTTGCGTTTTGCGTATGTAGCTGGTGTCGTTTTCATTTTACATAGACGGTGATGGTATAAATGCCATCTGTTCTTTATGTAAATAAAGAGAGAGTAATACACAGTGACTATCGAATCACTTTTACCCACAAACACTAAATCCCTAGAAGTTACAGATTGTTCATGGTATCAGAGCTTTCTGAGTAGATCCACGAAGTTAGTCATGGTTGACGGCGTTACTTCGAGATCCTCCTTTGGAAGTGTAGCTGGAGAGGAGAATCCGATGTTCCTACAGAACTCGGATCATCCAAGAATGGTGCTTGTCATGACTCTATTAAGTGGGAATAATTACCTATTATGGAGTCGTGCGATGCGAATTGCTTTGGGGGCGAAGTTAAAGATCGATTTTGTCACCAGTAAATGTAAGAAGCCAAAGGAAGATTCACCATATTATGATCGATGGTGTCGGGTGGATTTTATGGTGATGTCGTGGATACTTAACGCCATCTCCAAGGATATTGTCGAGTCGTTCTTGTATACGAGCTCAGCTAGGGATTTGTGGAAAGACCTAGAGAGGCGATATGGAGAGTGCAATGGGCCGCTACTATATTAGCTCAAGAGGGAGATCAGCTCAATTTCACAAGGGGATTTATCTATCTCCAAGTAGTTTACTAAACTAAAACGATTATAGGATGAGTTGAATTTTTTGGCTCCCATTCCGCAATGCTCATGCGGAGCCCTAAAGCAATGTTCGTGTGGGTCTCTTAAACAATTGATTGAATTTGGGGATAATGATAGATTGATACAGTTTCTAATGGGTTTGAATGAGAAATATGATGCTATTAGGAGTCAGATTCTTGTAATGGATCCTTGGCCTTATGTGGATAGAGCTTACTCGATGGTTATTAGGGTTGAAAAATAGAGGGAGGTGAATATTTCATTTGCTAATAACATGAGCAGTGCAATGTTGGTGCGTGGTTCTGGTAGCAGTAGTGGGAAAGGTGTTGGTAGAGATAGTTCCAAGAAACAAGTGAATAAGGATGACATGTGTTGTGATTTTTGTAAAATGAGGAGACACACTCGAGATACCTGTTTCAAAATTCGTAGGCATCCAGATTGGTATAAGGGTTCAAAGGATTAAAAAAAGGGGAGATATGAATAAGGAGTTGGTAAATATGAGTGATTCACCTTTGGATTACTCGATGGAAAAAGATACAAAGGAACCAACCTAGAGACAAGATGTGGCAGCAATGATTCAACAAAGGATTATGAGTTTTATGCAAAGTCAAGGGAAGCAGATGCAAATGAAGGACAAGGGAGGATATGTCATCAAATTTGCACATTACAATGACTTTGCAGGTAGCACTCTCAATCATTCTTTTAGTTTAGTTAGTTCAATTGAATGTGGTTCTTGGATAATAGATACAGGTGCTTGTAATCATATGTGCCATGATATTGATTTGTTTGACAAACCTACACCTGTAGCCAACTATACCCCTGTCACCTGCCGGATGGCACAATTAAGACAGTAGATTTCACGGGGAATATTGTTCTTTGTGATAATCTTAGTCTGTCATCCATTTTGCTTATACCTTCTTTCAAATATAATTTGCTTTTAGTAAACAAATTAACTTGTCAATTTCCTACCAAATTCGCCTTTTATACCACCTTTTGTGTTCTGCAAGACCTTGTGACTGATGAGGTCTTAGCAGTTGGGAAGGTAATTACAGGACTTTATGTTCTTGATAACTCCTCTTTTCATCAAAATACCATTTTGTCTTACATCACACGTTTAGGAAGTAGTATAAATAAACCAATACATTGTCATAGTGCTATTGATGAAGCTTTTTGGCACCAAAGGTTGGACCATCCCTCTCTCAATGTACTAAAACAGTTGCAAAATTCTTTCAATAATACGACTTTTTCTGAACAACCGTGTGATGTATGTCATCTTTCAAAACAAACTAGACTTCCTTTTCCTAGGAGCAGTATTAGTATAGTTGCATGTTTTGAACTATTACATATAGATCTTTGGGGTACTTATAAGCAAGGGTCGATTAGTGGGGCACACTATATCCTCACCATAGTGGATGATTTTTCTAGAACAACCTGGACTTACCTACTCAAACACAAAAGTCAAACTTCAGCCTTCTTAGAAAAATTTCTTAAACATATCCGAAATCAATTTCATGCTACAATCAAAGTTGTTAGAATTGATAATGGGAAAAAATTTTGAGTCATAGTTGTCAGGAAATATTTGACAACTGTGGCATTATACATAAGAAAACCTCTCCTTATACTCCACAACAAAATGGAGTTTTTGAAAGAAAACATAGGCATTTGTTGCAAACTGCTAAAGCACTTATGTTTGAATCCCATTTACCAAACAATTTTGGGGAAATTCAATTTTGATTGCTACCTACATCATAAATAGGCTTCTAACTCCTATCCTGAAATGTAAGTCTCCATATTCTATTCTTTTCCATAAGGAACCTGATTATAATTTCCTGAGAACTTTTGGTTGTTTGTGCTATGCTTCTAACACTTTTCCTTATAAAGACAAGTTTGCACCTAAGGTTTTCAAATATGTTTTAATTGGTTATTCTTCAGGGCAAAAGGTTTACAAACTTTATGATTTGCAAAGCCATCATATTTTCATTTCTAGGGATGTTGTTTTCTATAAAAATAATTTTCCTTTTCAATTCATTTCCTTGGATCCAGAAACAGTTCCTTTGCCCAATCAAAATGTTTTACCATATGTTGTGTCTCAAGAATCCTCATCAGCTAAAAATTTTGATGTGGATTCTTCGAATTTTTTAGCTCCCTCTTCCTCTGATACTCTATGCTCCATTGATCTAGCACAGGGTCCAGCTCCTATTTGCAGGAGTACTCGTGTGACCCGACGAGCTAACTAGTTGGATGATTTTGTTTCACATGCATCTGTTACTAATATTGCTCCTATTGTTGTCCCTACTGTGCTTAATTCTTCTCATACACCTCCTACATATCCATTTGTACTCTCTTCTTATCTTACATCTGATTATCATTCCTTTTTAGCAAATGTGTCTAATGTTGAAGAACCTAGTTCTTTTGAGCAAGCTAAAACTAATTTGAATTGGTTAAATGCTATAAAGGATGAGTTGACAACCCTTAATAATAATCATACTTGGGACTTAATTGTTTTCCCGAAGGGAAAGAAGGTTATAGGTTCTAAATGGGTTTATAAAGTTAAACTCAAGAAGGTTATAAAAAGGGCCATAATCAAATTGATGGAGTGGATTATAATGAATGTTTTTCTCCAGTTACTAAAATGGTTACTGTGAGAATTTTTATAGTTATTGTTGCTGCCAAAGGATGGCCTTTACATCAATTGGATATAAATAATGCATTTTTGCATTGGTATATTGATGAGGAATTGTACATGTTACCTCCTCAAGGATATACCAAGGCTGCTCCTAATCAAGTTTGTCATTTAAGGAGGTCTTTATATGGCCTTAAGCAAGTCTCACGACAATGGAATCATGAGCTTACTGTTTCTCTTTGTAAACAAAATTTTATGCAATCTGCTCATGATCCGTGTCTCTTCCTTAAATCCAAAGGGAATGGTTGTATTGCTATTGTTGTGTATGTTGATGATGTGTTGATCACGGGTCCGACGGAGGCATGTATTAATCAAGTCAAACGATTTTTACATGACCAATTTACTATTAAAGATATGGGCTCTGCCAAATATTTCCTTGGGTTGGAACTTGCTAGGTCATCTAATGGCTTGTATGTGAATCAGCGAAAGTATGTGTTAGATATTCTCAAGGATGCAAGGTTAACTTGTTCGAAAGGGGCAGCCACTCCTTCATCTCCTCACTATCGGTTTGATGATGCTAGCTCTCCTTTATTGGAGAATCCAGATAGATATCGGAGGTTAATTGGGTGTCTCCTTTATCTTGGTTTTACCCGACATGACATCACTCATGTGACTCAGTAGTTGAGTCAATTTGTTCAAGCTCCTATTGAGCAACATTGGATGGCTACCATTCATATGCTCAAGTATTTGAAGCAGTCTCCATTTATAGGATTATTCTTTCCTTATAATAATCCTTGTTCTTTACAAGCTTATTATGATGCGGATTGGGCTACATGTCCTTTTAGTCGGCGATCTTTAATAGGTTTTTGTGTATTCTTGGGTAATGCTCTGATTTCTTGCAAGACTAAGAAACAATCCATTGTTTCTCGGTCTTCTACAGAGGTTGAATATCGTAGTCTTTCTACTATGGTTTATGAGTTGCAATGGATTTCTTATTTGCTGGCTAATTTTTGGGTGTCCATTTCATTTCCTATTTCGTTATGGTGTGACAATTTGGCTGTTGTTCATATTACTGCTAATCCTATTTTTCATGAGAGGACTAAGCATTTGGAGATTGATTATCATTTGGTTTGTGATAAGTATAAAGAAGGCTTTGTTCTTCCTCAACATATTCCTTCCAAGCTTCAATTGGTCGATATGTTCACTAAGGCTTTGTCAGCTCTCGTTTTTATACTTATGTTATCCAAGTTGGGCTTGTGTGATTGGCACCAAGCTCCACCTTGAGGGGGGCTGTAGAATAACTTATATTTATACTGTATAGTTTAGAGTATTTTACTGTAGAGAGTAGTGTATTGTAGCTGTAAATAGTTTTGCGCTTTGTGTATGTAGCCGATGTCGTTTTCATTTTGCACAGACGGTGATAGTATAAATGCCATCTGTTCTTTCTGTAAATAAAGAGAGAGTAATACACAGCGATTATCGAATCACTTTTACCCACAAACAGTAAATACCTAAAAGTTACAGATTGTTCAGTATCCTTGTCATATAAAGTGAGTGACATGCAGAATGGCCAGGGCTGCCAGGCAGCTAAAGTTGAGATGTATAATGCATATTTCAAAACATAGAGGAATGGAAGAATTAAATTTCACGTGTTTATAGCAAGCAGGAAAGAACCTCAGTCCATGGAAGACTTTATCACCTTTTTTTATAATTTCCATCTCCCATGAGCAGTACTACTATATTCTTATCACCCACAGATCTCATGGCGTTCATGAAGGTGCATTTCTCCACTTTCAACGGTAGTTGTGTTTTCGTAACATTTCGCAGCTTTGGGTCAATTATTGTTCAAATGAAAAAAAGAAGAAACTAAAAAAGCTACATTAATGGATTAGGTACAGTTTTTTCCTTAATCCATGACTATGACTTAGCTACAATTAGTTAAAATGATCTCTCTTGTTACAGTAGTACATAACATATAATCAAACTTAGTCAAGTTTTATGAAATTTGCTTTAATGATGGAACAAGTTGACATAAGCTTGCTTGACAAACAATAGATTGAATTAGCTTCTAGCTAATTCTATCAACTAATTTGACTAGCGGATAATGTCAATTGTTTATTAAAGATATTTGGTAAAATTAGTTGTTTAACATTAACTTTTAATGTATAAAATAACTTATAAGGGCATGATTTTAAAAAAATATTAAATGCATGAATGTTATATATCTTAGTATTTCATTGAATATTCTTATAAGATTTTAGATTTTTAATTTTACAAAAATTAAGTTTATAATTTTGATAAAAAAACATAAAACTAATAATAATAATAATAATAATAAAAACAACAACAACAACAACAACAACAACAACAATAATAATAGCCCCTTAACCATACTGAAAGATTACCTTCAATCCTTAAATTTGCATCTTAATCATGATTTATTAAAATTGAAATTCTAACGAATTTATTAAACTTTTAAGAAATTCATTTATACTTTTTTTTTCTTTTGGAGTTCCTCGTAAAGATATGAATGAAGAAGAAGAACAAGAAGAAGAAGAAGAAGAAGAAGAATAGTGTAGTGTAATAATAATAATGATGATGATGATGATGATACAACCAAACATAAAATATAAAAATCCAAATGAAGTTTAACAACACAATTCAAACAAACAAAAGAAATGAACACCGTCATTTAAAGTAAAGGTTTAGAACAATTTAAGAATGACTAGATGTCATTAAACTAGAAGCACTATTATCACGAATAGTTGTCATCTTCCGAGTTCTCTATTCTTCAATGCCTTCTTGCAAAGAATTAACTTCAACATCTTGAAATACATCTGGAGGTATAATTCAGGATTTTGATCGATGATGTTAAAAGTCAGGTCACCAATTGTGCTTCTTCTAATATAGTTATACAATGCAAAAACTAAACAAATTATTCTATTTTGATCCATCAATGAATACTTAGGCATTTTCTCCAATATCTTCCATCAAGCCTTAAGAACACCGAAAGCTCTTTAAATACACCGTCTCAATGATGAATGGGCTCGATTAAAAATTTCTCGAGATCCTCTTGGATTTGCACCACAAAACTCTGATTGATGATACCTTGTCTTTAGGTAATATGTCAAATATCATTTTCTTTCCGGATAACCTTTGCCAACCAAGTAATATTTACCTGAGTGTCCATAGAGGAAATATAAGTAGTATAGATGATATCATAAAACGTCTAAAAATTAAATAGCAAATCCTACAAATCTTAAAATTACCTGTTGGTTTTGGAAATTTAAGTTTCGGATTGCCAATTGTATCAAGGAAAATATGAGAATCGTGTGATGATCCCTCCCAACCCGCTTAAACATACATAAATAATAAGTTAAAGTCACATGCTGCTAATACATGTGCATTCGTTATTCCTTTCCGTTCTTTATATCTCACTTGATCCTCCGTTGCAACAACTACCGCTATATGTGTACCATCAATAGCTCTAATGCAATCATAATATAAAACAATAATCATAAGATGATGAAACAACATTTTTGAATGAAAAATATAATGAAGGGGAGGAAGAACATATTCAATTACCTTAAAATGTGGCATATATCTAGCATCATTGGCAATTTGTTGTAGAATCTCCTTGAATTCAGTATCTTTTAGTACAAGTATATCCCTTGAAAATCCATCCATGGCAGTCAAAACTTCTTTAAAAACTCTACTCACAGTTTCACTTGAATGTTGAAAGTGCTATTGGGTATCTCTATTAGGAGAACCTTTACTTAGGAAATACATGAATAAACTGACTTTCTAAAAAATAGACATCCTATCTAAAGATCTCAAACCATAATTGTTTTCCAAAACTATACATAATTGACGAAATGTATTTTGATTCATCCTAAATGTATTAAAACGTCATTTTTTATGACCATTCAATAATTCATTCATTCATAATTTTCCTGTTTGATAGGAAGTCATGCATGGTTCCTTGTATATGTGGTTAAAAAAACACACCCATATAACCAGCTGCATAAACCAGCGAATCTTAAATCTCACTCTCATTGTCGAAAAATTGCTTAATTGGTAGAAGTTGCATAATTTGCATAACATTATCATCCATACCTACAAATTAACAAGCAAAATTATATTTTAAATAAAAAAGACACTTGTATGTCTAAATATAAAGAAATAAATAATATAACACGTAATAAAATTATTACGTAGCAAGAAGATAACATAATATAATAAAATAAGCTAACCAAGTTCATAATGTCTTAAAACATGTCATGTCAACATAAGTGAACAAATAATAAAAACAATAAACTAAACATAGTAATGCATAGATAGAAACTATGTTTAATGTTTTTTATTTTTGTCATACTCATACATAAACTTTATATATTCAACTCTCTTTGTATCATCTGGTAAACAAAAAAAAAGGCCTTTCTTTACGGATCTTCAATCAACATGCAAGTAAAGTTAAATTCAGGAGTACCAGTCTTTAAACCAAGCAAAGTACATAGTTTTTCCAAAGCATTTGTAAATCATGATGTGATGCACATGCATCAGTACTCTGTGATGCACCAATATATATTGTGTTCAAAATTTCATAATAGAAGTATTCATCTCCATTGTTGCACTCTGTCTCTCTTGAATCAATTGCATCATATCGTCAAGTCTCTCATACATTACTGCAAATCTTCTTACCCTTTTAGTAGAATCAGTTCTTGCACTCTTGTTGCTTTGTGAACTATCATTCTCCAAAACCCTTTTACATCTTCTTCTCTCACTCCCTTCATCATGTGAAGCTTGAGGAGTAGTAACAGGAGTAGATGCAAGGGTTAGGGTAGTTTCTCTCCAAACCTCTTCCCAATCACTAGTGACATGATAATTATTTAGACCACTAGTCTCATCTATATTCCCATGATCATGATAGCCTGACAATCCATGATGAGCATTATGGCTCACAGGTGGAGAAGAAACATATACGTCCTTAACTTCTTGTTGTTCTTATAGAGGGTCAACCACAGGACAAAATATAATCTCTCAATCGGCTAAACATCCAAAAAGTTGATCGAACTTACATTCAAGATCAGATTCAAGCCCTTCCTCTTTAAATATTTTAAAATTGTTGTTCTCCTACAAAAAAATAATTAACTTACTATTTAGAATTAAAGTAAAGGAAAATAACTCTAAATGGGCTAATCTTAATCTTTAAAGTCCACCATTCCTCACTGGCAGCAATTATTCCTTTGTCATACTCTCATCCAAATCCTGTTTCTTTCCCTTTCAACCGTTTCCTCCATCTAGTTCTCATCCAATCAAACTTATTTTTAAGCTTAGTTTTATCTCATTATAAGTTGGTCGCTTTCTGAAACTCTTCCTCTACCTTCTTCCATGATATCCTTTGACAAACTCCACCACATTTTCCCTTACTCCTTTGAATATATTGGTTACATATGTCACAAAAGATCATAAGTGTTTCTTTTGGCCAACGAACCCTACCTATATCATTCCCCCTTGATTTTCTCCTTTGTTTCCTTTTTGGGATGATGTCATCTAATCATACAAGATAAGAGAAGATTATATACTAGCTAATCAATTCGCAATTGGTTTCACTAGTTAGTTAAATTAGACTATTCTAACAAAATAAATATTAAATACTTTTTATCATTGTACATTTTTATTAATTACTTAATTTAAAATTATTTGATCTCTTAATTTAAAATAAGTAATTGAATGAACTTGTGAATATTATTCAAAATTTATATAAAATTTTATTGTAATATTTTTTATTTAATATATAATAATTTAAGAAAATACTATATTTTGGCAACAAAGAACTATTAATTAATTAAATAATATTAGAAAAAGAGAAATATAAGTTTGTAAATGTTAAATAATCAAGTTTTAATGCATGATTACAAAATCGTCTTAACAAGATTCGAAGAAGAATAAAAAATCTACAGAAAATCATCTTAAACATGAAAAAGAGAGCTAGGGAGAAAACAAAATAGTTGTAAGTTAGATTTAAGTGGAATGATAGGAAAGAGTTCTAAATTAATAAAGTCACTATAAAAAATAATGGTACTTTTCTATGCACTAAATGTAACAAATTTGAGACGATATTTCAAAAACATAAGTGTGCATCAAATAAAAAAATATTCACGCGAACATATCCTTTTAAGATTGCATATTTACTATGAATAAGAAGTTTATTAAAGATTTGTCTATTAAATTACTGTTTGTTTAAATATAATAATTTAAGAAAATAGTACTTCAATTTGATAACAAAAGAATTATTAAATATTTAAATAATATTAGAAAAAGATAAATATTAATTTGTAAATATTAAATAATCAAGTTATAATGCATGATTACGAAACAATATTAACAAGATTTGGAGAAGAATAAAAAATCTAGAGACAACCATCTTAAACATTAAGTGTAACATATATTGTTCATATTACACATCATTTGACTCTTATAAAGCAACAACAATATTATTATTGTTTATATTTACATAATAAACAGATTAACTAGTGCATACTCTTAACATCCACAAATATGATTTCATCTTCTGGTTTCTAATGATTAGCACCTCAATTCCTAGCTCCCATGGACCTTAACATTCAATAAGTCTCAAATAAAAGAATGATGTTAAAAATTCTTGATTACAAAACTGTCTTGCTTACAATTACAATAGTAACTAGTTGACTTGCATTATATTTCCTTCAAAAATATGTTTCAAATTGAAGGGTCTAGTAATAAACAACTCAATTGGATTTAGTTCCTGTAAATACAAATGTTATTAGGAACTTAACAAGATTCGGAGAAGAATAACAAATATAGAGACAATCATCTCAAAACTATTAAAACACAATGGTTATGATTACAGACATTATAAAACTATTAAAACTCTAAACATAAGCACTTTTTCTTCTTTTCTTTTTATATCTTCTTTTGATCTCCTGTAGTTACTATCAAAATCACAATTCTCTAGCTCAATCCGTTCATCTTCATTTAAGCTTAGTTTCTACAACATATCAAATAATATAAGCCACACAACCTAATGAAATGAAAACTGTTGGTAGGGAACA